>CAUYRH010001523.1:0-14005 GCA_963574655.1 Perodicticus potto
TCATATAGTGATTTAAAGGCCATGAAGGCTATGTTAAATAGTTTAATGAAAATATTTTAGATTGTATATAAAGTCAGCACATTGTGCCCCATGATTGCACCAATGTACACAACTATGATTTAATAAAAATTAAAAAAAAAACGAAAATATCTAGTTTATTTTTAGAAACTGATATCTAAATAATCAATTTTGTTTTGAAGAAATTAAAACAAAAACCCTTTCTTTTTAGAGAAATGTCTGAAATGTGGAAGGTCTATAGTATCTATAAAACTGAATAACACATAATGGGATGTGGATGAAACAAAGAGAAAAACAGTTTAATAAAGAAAACCCCCAATATCCCATTTATATACATATATACATCTACACACACACACACACACACACACACGGTCCTTTAAAGGACTTGGAACCAAAATCATTCTTTAATAGTTGGTGTCAAATTAGTTTTTGCCATTATGTTATTAGCCTAAGTGTTTCAATTCATCTACAAAATGAAGGGATAGTTTCCCCCAAGTAACCTCAAGCCAATCTTCTTTCCATAAGTTGATTATACAACTGGAAATGATTTAGCAGTGATTTCACCATAGCTTAAATGCATTCCAATATATGGCATGCATGAACATTAGAAGATTGATATATTCATTAAAATAAGAAGGATTAATCCCATAATATTTATTTAAATTAAAAAAAACCTTAGTGGCACAAATGTAGATAAGTTGAAATAGGAAATTATGTCTGAAAATGCAACACGCATTCTTGCCATAGACATCAGACCAGGGATTTAGACTAAAACATGACTTATTTTCTTTGTCAGAAATAACCAAGTGTGCATTCTTTAGCAGACATTAATTGTACCACTGGGATTTGTCCAAACCACTCTCATCTGGGTTGTGTTTAATTCTTACGACGTCAGCACATATATTATTTTTCCGAGGCTTAACTAGAAAAGTACAGAAGCGAAGCAAATAACACAGGCTGCTAGTTCTATCAGTATCTATCAGGGACATGCGGTGTTACATTGCACTAGTATAAGTAGTGAGGGCAGGTGCCACTTGGTTCAGAAGGCAATTTGAACTCTCAAGAAACAATTTCAGGGTAAGACAAATGTTACAGTGTCATTTGGTGTGGGATATAGTAACAATTAAAGACCAGGAAAGTACTCACTAAGTTACCAATATACAGTAAATACAAAAAATGTAAAATGAGCTAGAGAATGGAGAAACAAATGAATGTAAGGTTTAACGTTCAAGAAGGAAAAACCCAGGATAACCCCCTGCTCACCAACCTCTGCATTATTATTTATCTGGGACCAAGTAGCCTTCAAGAACATTAATGACACCACAGATTTACATTACACTCCTACCTTTCAAAGCTCTTTCACATACAACGGATAAGTCAGGGCATGTATTAGTATCACTACTGTTCATACACAGGAACAAGACTCAGCAACATGAGGTACTACACAGAAGCTAAGCCTCAGGCCTTCCACAGCTGTGTTTCTGCCCAAGAAAACATCAGGAGGCATGGCCTAATGAAAGGGTGCAATAGGAAAGGAGAGCAAGAGTGGTACATGTGCAGCCTTAAAGAGAGATGGAGACTTTACCTCTTTTATGTTTACATGGATGGAGCTGGAACATATTCTTCTTAGTAAAGTATCTCAAGAATGGAAGAAAAAATATCCAATGTACTCAGAACTACTATGAAACCAACCTATAATCACTCACACATTCACATGAAAGATAAATCACAACTATAGCCCAGAATGAAGGAGGAAAGAGGAGGGGGATGGAAGGGCAGGGAGGAGATTTGACAGAAGGAGGGTAAACGGTTCATATTGCAAGGGCACATATCAAATCTATTAAGTATAGAGTATAAATGTCTTAACACAAAAATTAAGGAAATGAGGTGAAGGCTATATTAACTAGTTTGATGTAAGCATTCCAAATTGTCTATAAAATTAGTACATTGTATCCCATAAAGGCATTAATGTATACATGAAAAATTCAAAAAAAAAAAAAGAAAAGAAAAGCAAAAGGACGACAGAGAGGATTTTACAGTATGCAGGTTCAAACAGGCCTCTGCTCTGCCGTAAAAGCCAACATCATTCTGAAGAAATTGCCCTTTGTTTATTCCTTTGCCTTGTAAGGAACAGAGGAGGGGAAAGGGCCATATGGCTGGTGATTACAAGGGCACCATCCTTCTAGGGCAAGTGAAAGTAGCCTGTTTTTAATAATGCTTTTGCTTAGGCCAGTGTGCTCTTGTGGGTGGAATAAGTAGAGAGCCCTCCAAGTATAAAATAAAAGGAAAAGCTGGAAACAAAAAGGATCAACTGAGGTGTTAACACCTCGTTTGCATGCACAGTGAAAAGCCGGTTGCCACTGGGGGATGGTCAAAACATTGAGAGACACAGTGCTACAGATCCACTCCACAGAGCAGCCACACGCAACCAGGTCACTCCCTCCAGAGCACACATCCTAGTAAAACTGTAAGATAATGTGCATTTATCCTTTTTGTTAGACAAAGCCAGCCAAACTCACAGGGGACAAAGTTCATTGGTAAATGAATAAAATCCTCATTCCAAGAGAAACAAGTACTTTTAAAACTCAGTCAATGCAGTGGACCTCTAGGCATCTCCTCTACCCTAAATTGTCTCCTGTATCCTTCTTTCTGCCTTCCATTTGATACCAAACAGGATAAATCCATAAAGAATGTTGTTCTGCTGCAGGAATACACGGCAGCTCTCAGTAGTGTAGCTTTACTGGATCTACGGACACAAGTGAGAGATGAAATGTATTTTTCTGTAGTAAAAGACATCAAAACAACTTGAAGATTCACAGAAAACAAATGTGCACAGAAAAAAAGATAACATATTTATACATTCCCTTTCTGACCACAACTAAGCTTTCAGAGAAAGAAAACCCTGGGAGACTCAAGGACACCAGAGGTTGCAGAGTTCGCTCATTAGAATACCCAGCATGTCATTTCCGCACTGTTTTCTGTACGGCATAGTGGTGATGCTTTTCTTTCCCCTGAACAGATCCATCTCAGGAGCCCTCTTGGAACTGTCAATACAGTCATTATCAATTATGTAATGTGGGGGGAGAGCAAAGATTAGTAATTCAGAGCTAAGACTTCCTGTGATTTATAATCTCGCATGTAACTGTCTACAGCTAGCATTGGGAACCTGTCATTAAAAGGCATTAACTCGAGAAAATTAGAGTACTGTATTGATCACCAAACACATATAGTTTATTGTGGATTGAAGCTTTAATTTATATTCCAAGCAAGGCTCTAGGTGAATATCATTTGTGTGGAGAGGACTGCATCCTGAAGCAATCTGGTTCCACAATATGACACCATGTAAGCATCCTCTCTAAATAAATACCTTGCGGTATAGTAGGCAGGCAGAGAAAGAACCCAGCACCACTTATGCAGGGCGGCATGTGGTTACATTGGGTAGGTAGGGAGGAACAGTTCTCCTGGGGAAGGAGAATAAGGGCTGAGCCCCCAGGCTGCCATCTGAGTGCTACCCATTTTAAATTTGTCCCAAGTAATTGCTCACGCCTGGAGAGGAGGGCTCACCTTACCAATCTACCAACCAGAACTCAGTGTCCCAATTGCAAAAGGATATAGAAGACTCTCCAGCCTAGCAGCAGGTACAATAGAGTCTTCACGGTGACCTAGAGAAGCCTTAAGACTAATTACCATGTGGCCAAACACCCACCCCAGGGGTTCTTAGGGAAGCTCATGGGAGGCCCATATGCACCGTAAGACTCTGGTTCCAAGGTGACCTCTGAACCAGGAGGAAAACCTGCACCAGATGGTATGAAAGAGAACCGCCAGCCTTAACCCTTGCCTCTTGTCTCTTTGCCCACTTGCCCTGGGAATGGAGACCTTTGTGTTCACTGTCTGTGGCTAACGTATCTTGCTCTGTAAACCTATATCTTGCTCTTACTCTGTAAACCTACCTTCCTCTTCCTCAATAAACTTTGCTTCATCCCCACCTTACTTTGGGGTGTCTGGTCATTTTTTGACCAAGAGCACTCTAAGAATCAAGGACCCAGCTGCTAAAACCCTGACATTTTAAGGGACAAACAGCTGGCCTTGAAATCCAACAGTTAAGGCATCATTATTAGCCATAGAGATGAGATGCTACTTCATCTTGAACCTGAAAAACCTGGGCTAGTTGACAGCTGAATGGATGATCTACAGGAATTATTACATTTCCATATTCCCACCGTCAGCCAGGTGAACCGCCTCTTTGCTTCCCTGCTTTTCCTACCTCTCTAGCAAGTTGTCTTCCTTAATAAAATTAGATGGCAGTTATTAAGTTACTTAGTTCAATCTTTGAGTCTCTGGAAGTGAACACTAGAGGACAGTGTCTGTGTGGTGTGAGCCCTGTGAGAATTGGATGTGAGGGTGCATTATTAACTCAGGTAATCAGACTGCCAACACTAGCCTTTAGAGAAAACCTCTGAGGGGTCGAGCTGAACTGAGGGGAAAGGAAAGGGCTTTTTCAAGTATTGCGGGATGGTAAGTTAGGCAGAAATCTTGCAGCATCTAGGAAACAACAGCTTCAGGATGGCTTTCAACCTTACAGGTGTACGGTAGTCATCTGAGGGACTTGTTGTTGTTCAGTTTGGCCGGGGCCGGGTTCAAACCCGCCACCCTCAGTATATGGGGCCGGCACCCTACTCGCTGAGCCACAGGTGCCGCCCATCTGTGGGATTTTATAAAACATTGGCAAGTGACTCCCACCCCCTGAGATTCCAACTTAATTAATTGGTCTGGGGAGGGAAATCAGGCCTTGAAATTTTTTAAAGTTCTCTAAGTGATTCCATTATGTAGCCAATTTTGAGAACCACTAGGGGTTGTGTGTTCAAGCCCATGTGGATGAATGTAACATAGAAAGAATGGAACATCCTGAAATGGCTAAGATTTGTAACAGACAAAAAAAAAATAATAATGTATATGCAGAAATTGAACAGCAAATAGAAAATTAGTAGATAACAGAGGAAAGGGGATACGACACTTTAGAGGTCTTTGCCTCTATCTTGGCTGGTTGGCAGAAGCCCTTAGAGGAAAGAGAAAGGCTCCCACTTTTCTCTCCCACCCACCAAGTCTCCTCTGCTTACGTCCTGATAGAAGAGCATAGACATTCATTTGGAATCCCAGAACCTGAGGAGTGTGGTGGACATCACCTGGATGAGGTGGAATAAAACACACTTTCCTGGATATGAAACATGGGGAGGGGTTCAGGGTAAATGTGAGATCAGAAAGTGGTATTGAGGCTCAGCACCCTAGCTCAGTGGTTAGGGCACTGGTCACATACATCAGGGATGGTGGGTTCAACCCTACCCAGGCCTGCTAAACAACAATGACAACTGCAACCAAAAAATAGCCGGGCACTGTGGCAGGTGCCTGCTGTCCCAGCTACTGGGGAGGCTGAGGCAAAAGAATCACTTAAGCCCAAGAGTTTGAGGTTGCTGTGAGCTGTGACGCCAAGGCACTCTACCCAAGGTGATATAGTGAGACTCTGTCTCAAAAAAAAAGAAAAAGAAAAAGAAAAAGAAAAAGAAAAAGAAACAAAGAAAGAAAGCAAGTGGTATTGTGCAACTTTAAAGTTAGAACTGGAAAATCATTCCTTTAAAGGATGTCTTTGAGAAGGAGGTGGACCATATCCACATCCAGTGGGTGTCCCGGGGTGGGGTGTTGCTGGGAAAATATGCACTCTGTCCTGTCCACCTCTATCTGCATGCTCAGACCTGGATGCAAAAGGAGAGGGCAATATTGGGAGAGCTTGTAGCTAGATACAGCACAGTGTGATAAAGGAAGATTAAAAGAGTGTTTTTAAAGGCTTAAAACCTCAAAGATAAGCATCTGACAAAGAGCATTCAAGGCAAAGAACAATAGATTAGAGAGGTAGCTTTGATAAATTTTCATGCTGAGGAAACAAGAAGAACAAAGAAATAAACCGTCTAGAAGGAGCCCAAAGACCTCTCTGCTGATGCATTATTAATAACTAAAGAGGAATAAAAAATAACTAATCTTGACAAATAGAATGATGACAGCTTTGATGCTTCTGCTCTAGTCAAGGATAAATGAAGAGTATGTATCTTCCATATACAAATATATACGTTTATTTGGAATGAAATTACATTACACAGGGCTGTGTTCCTATCTCTAGGTCTAAAGGGAGGGTAGTTTATATGTAAGTAAAACATTCAAGGTGGATATCAAGATCCCACTCACATTATGGGTAGTATAGGGGTTAATATCATACACATTTGCTCCCAAACATTCCCAGACCCTGAGCCTGTCTGAGCTGACCAAGCCTACCCGACTCTGAGCCACACCTGAACTTTCACTTTCTGCTCCTTAGAATATCCAGCCGACAGAGAATATCTAGCTGTTGCAGAGCCATGGGAGCAACACACACAGGTAACAAACTTTCATTCACTTCCTCCTTGTGATAGTAGCAGTATGTTTTTTAATATGGAGCCTTATTACCTGGGGGAAATTTAATGGCAGAAGAGAAAATATGTGCCAACATGGTCCCATCAAATAAGGTACTGGCCATCATTTGTAGTGATTAGATTAAAGAAATCTCAGGGCACCTCAAAGCAATTTATAGAAAAATACATTCCTATTTACCTGGGGAGAAGTGATTTGGGTTATAGCTCCCAGAATCCAGCCTCAGTGCCTTAAATTTAATTAATGGGGCATATTGCTTGGTATTAAACCGCATCAAGCTTGAATGTAATGAGATGTGGTATTGACAGGGAGATTTCTGTGTCAGAAGTCTGGTTTAGATGAAAACCCTTCGTATGAAAGGAAATAGATTCAGTACAAATTTTCTTCTTTTCTTGGAACCAAATGTCTGTAGCCCCATACCAACCTCCCCCGTGTGTGCCTTTCCTTCACCCTCACCAAACATCACTCTAAGTGGGTACCAGCGCATCAGTCCAAGGGAGAATGATATCTCAGTCTGCTGTCATTTTGAAGCATTTCCTCTAAAGTTTTACACTCCTTATTTTTTTTAACAATAACCCTCAAGTCTGAGAACTCCTACAGCCAATGAAATGATAATAGCTAACATTAATTAGACATATTATGAATCAGAAAACATTAATCCCTTTATGTTCATGAGACCCATGATACGGCATGCTAAGTCTCTCCACTATACAAATGATAAGAAGCAGCCCTGCGATGTTAAATTATCTTGCTCGAGGTCATACAGCTATTGAGTAAATGGCATTCAATTTCAGTTTTTTCATCCAGTGGAAATGTGTTAGGACATGCAATGTGCCCAGAACCCCTGTGTTAGGAGTAAGAAACACACAACTACAATAGGGACTTTACCTAACAAATGCAAAGAAAGATATGAGAGGTAACCTCATGGAGATTTTCTTATAAGGAAAGAAAAGTCTAAACATAATAAAAATTTTGACAAATTGGGATGTCATTAGACAAAGAACAGGGGAAGAGACACTTCAAAGAAGGTGGTCAGGACAGACTTAGCTGCAGTGGAGACACGGAACCTGGGTCCTGAAGGACCACTCGCCAGCTACTGAATGTGGAGAGGGACAGGAACGGAACCGGAGCTCGGGGAGGGGCTGCCCCAAGGCTGAGCTCCCAGTCTTTGCAGCAGGGCATCTACTCTCTGGCCTTCTTCAGGATAACCAGAAACATTAACTGTTCTCAAGTCACTCTGACCTACCCCTCCATCCCTCACCGCCCATTTAAATGTTGCTCTACCTCCTAACCACATTTTATTCTTTTTCAGCCTAAGGAGAAGGAGTGTTTCCAATTTGTTTCTTTAGGGGTGCTCATACCCATGCAACTTGCCTGGGGCCTTGCTCCTCCGTCTGCCTGGATGGCCTCTGCCTCTGCCCTCACTTTCCCTTTGAGGCCCTTCTGGCAGTGTACAGGCAGGCGTTCCTCACACCACATGACAGCTGTCATCCTGCCTTCTCTCCCCTCCAGCCACCATCCCTGAAAATGCTAGTCTGTCCTTCCTCTCTCCCCATTCTCACTTTTCTTTTTGTTTAATTTAAATTTAATTTTTTATTAAAACAGGAATTCCCATTCTCATTTTCCTTCACCGCGCTGGCTCTGTGAACTGGGTTACCCTCGTGACCCTCCGTCACTCCACTGAACAGAAGAAGTAGAATGAGGAGACTTGAGAGTCAAACAAATGGATTAGAGACCCACGTCCCAGCCAACAGCTGTATGACCATGGGGAAGGGTCATCTTGCCTTTCTAAACTTGAGTTTGTATACCAATAAAACAAAGACAGTGGTAGGAATAATATCTGCCCCATAGGTTTTAGGAAGAATTAAAAGAAGGGATGCACAGAGCTTGGCAGAGAACCGCAGAGAGAAGTTCGGTGAGTGGTGGCGAGTACTCAAACTGTACCAGCAGAAGTCACCCCGGGACCGAGTCATTGCCCCTTCCAGGGGATGTTTCAGACCTACTCATTCCGTAGCTTCCTTTTGATGCCTGAGCTCACTGAGCACTGCTCTCATTTTGAGATGCTCTGTGGCCCTGGCCTCCACAGAGCACTTTGTCCTGCTCTGTACCAGTCCTGGGCCTGTCCTGTTGCTTCTCAGCACTCTGTGCTGCCCCTCTGCTCTTCCTCTCCTTCCCTGGGAGCCTCTTTCATTCTCCTGCCGCTTTTTTCTGGTCATTTGCAGGGTGCCAGTTCCCATCTATAAGTTAATGACCCCTTTAACTTTCAGGGGACAGTGGCTCTGTGGGCTCTAGCTGTGAAAATATGTGCAGCTGTCCCTGGTACCGCTTCACCCTCCATGTCCCCTGGGCACTTCAGTGCCAACACTGAGAAAACTGTGTCTCTTTCTTTGGTTCCCTTTTCCATTTTATGTTACCAAGATCCACCTAATTTCCAAAGGGGAAAATATATTGAGAATATCTTAGGCTGCTTGTCAGGCAGACACCCATCAGCTCTCTCCTCTCTAAACCTAGCACTCTTTGGCTCAGTGGCCTGTATTTGGCAGTTTACTCGTCAGGACTAGCTGGATGTTCTTAGTTTGTGACGGTTACTGCTATGCATCAGTTTGGGTAAACCATGGTACCTGATTTTTGATCAAATACCAATCTAAATGTTGCTGTGAAGGAATTTTTTAACTGTGCTAATATTTCAATTCGTATACTCTGAGCAAAGTGGATTCTCTCCACGATGTGGGCTTGTCTCATCTAATCGCCTGAAGGTCTGAAGAGAGAGCCCTGATGTTTTCCAAGAAAGAAGGAATTCTGTCTCTGCGCTGCATCAGACTCAGCAACGTCAGCTCTTCCCAGGGTCTCTGGGATGCTGGTCTGTCCCACAGACATCAGGCTTCCAGACATCACAGTTATGTGAGCCAATTCCTTCAATCCATCAATCGATGAATCTTCCTTTCTCCTCGCTCCCATGTCTCTGTGTCTCTAGGGAATTCTCTTGGTTCTGTGTCTCTGGGGAAACACATTTAATTGGCCCTGTTTCTCTGTGGAACCCTGACTAAAATGCACCCTACTTGTTTTTCTTCTATTACTTGGAAATAAATCATTGGCACTCTACCTCATTTTACACGTCCATATTACTTAATTTTGCATTAAGCAGATGTTCCATTTGAAATTGGTTACTTCCTTCATTTAGAGAAATGATATCTCAGACTATTTTAAATCATATGCAGAGTTAAGTTCTTTAGTCTTTAAAAGAAAAGGTATCTTTGTACTGTTCTCTCTCCCATTCACTTAAACCCTTCATGGTCCTCCTCCCCTGCGGCCCCACCACCTTCCCATCCCATCACGTAGTCAGTCATCTCACTCACCCTCATGACTGGCAAGGGTTTGCAATCCAAGTATTCAAAGCTCCTTAGAAAGAAAAACAAATGCAATTACTATCTTGAGACTAAGGTAGTGGGGAAAAAATTAAAAACTAATAAATCACAATCTTGTGTCTCTTTTCCCCTCTCATACTTCCACTTGATTATTATGTCCTAAATTGATTAACACACCATCTATCATCACTCTCAAGTGGAAGTTAAGGATTGCAAGAGCTTCGCATGTCACCAGCAATTTGGCTTCTTAGAAACAAGGGACAAAAACCTGATTTAGAGAGAAATCTCTGTGGGATTAATTAACTCAGTGAAGACATTTGCAGCACTGGGTAACAGCTATATGCTGGACTGAAGGTTGAGTTCATTCCCTATGTGCCACTGGCTAAAAAATGCAATTAATCTAGTACATTAAATAAATATTTCAGCATGTACAAGAGGACGTGAGTGTGGTATTTTTTTACTGCTATTGTTGTTGTCGTTGTTATTATTTTTTACCATGCAACCTAAATTACAACTCCTCTTCCTTCTTCCCTCTAGAAAAAGTAAATATGAAAAAGTACCTTGTGAGGTCAGTGTTCCTGTTAGTTTTATGACTTTAAGATAATAGTCACTGATTTTTCACTTGCACTTGCTGAACCGCCAGAAATTTTAATAAATACACATGCTTTGAAATTCTAGTTTCTATTTTATGAGGATTACAGTATTTATCGAGGTTAGCCAGGCTTCTTTCTCAGACAAGGCTCTACAACTATTTACTCAAGTAATCTCTCTTGGGAACTTTAAACTTTCCCCCAGATCCCATGCCCTGCTCCTCTGAATATCTGTGGGAATTGACATACAGAGGAGAATAGAAGAAATTTTTCACACAAAAAAGGTGAATAATGTGCTCTCACTCAGGTCTTGGTAGAGAAATGTAAATCTGCTTCCCTGGAAGCTTCCTGTCCCTTTTTTTTTTTTTTTTCCTTTTTTTTTTTTAAGAAGGTACTTTTAACTTTTATCATCATTTGATATGTTGTAAAATATTTTATTTTCCCTCCTATTTCCTTCTTCCAATTATATATTATTTTTAAAATAATAAAATAAAAGCTTAATGCTTCTGAAAAATTGAGTGATTTAGTTGGAATATCCATTTCTATTGTTAGCACACTGGCTTGGAGCCTCATTGTTTTAGACAAAAAAAAGTTCATTCATTTTTACTGGGTATGTATCAATCTAAAGATATCTTTGCAAATAATGCACATCAAGAAAGGAAATATAAAACAAGTAGATGAGTGGGGGCGTCCTTTAGAAATCTTTGAATTTAGTTTATTCTAAAGCCAGAGGAATGGATGGAAATAATCTTTGAATCTACCTTTTGGTCTTAGAATTGTAAAGCAGGAGAAAATGTACTTTGATGACAGAAATGGCATTTCTCCTGAGTAGAACCCAAGGGAAGACAGACATGTTCCAATGTTGTGTCTGTAAAATCAACATGTTTTGCTCTAACTTTAAAAATGCAATGAATATTTTGCTACAGTTATTATTTAATTATTCATTAGGTATAATAAAATCAACATTTCAGTAATTAATCATTTAACCAATAAAAGAAAAATTCCGATGTATTTCTTCCTACTCTTTAAAATATCTAACTGTTGGGCAGCACCTGTGGCTCAAGGAGAAAGGTGCCAGCCCCATATATCGGAGCTGATAGGTTCAAACCCAGCCCCAGACAAAAACTGCAACAACAACAGCAACAAAAAGTTAAATGAGTAAATAATTTAAATAACTAAATAAAATATCTGTTTTTGCCATCATCTGCATCTATTTTCTATATTCCAGTGACTATAAACATCAGAAATTTTTTTAGTTGAGTTCTAAGATGAAGATGTCCTTTTCTTTCTTGTAAATTGTCCCTTGAAAGACAGTTGAGAATTATTTTTCTGGCCCAGGATGGTGGCTTACACCTGTAATCCTAGCATTCTGGGAGGCCAAGATGGGAGGATCCCTTGAGCTCAGGAGTTCAAGACCAGCCTGGACAAAAGTGAGACCCTGTCTCTACTAAAAATAGGAAAAAATCATCCAGGCATTGTGGTGAGTATCTGTAGTCCACCCACTTGGAAGGCCAAGTCAGGAAGATCATTTGAGCCTTAGAGTTTGAGGTTGCTGTGAGCTAGGCTGACACCACAGCCCTCTAGCCTGAGCAACAGGGTGAGACTCTGTCTTAAAACAAAAACAAACAAACAAAAAGAATTGTCTTTCTATGGATTCTTTATGTCTCTGTCTCTCTCTTTATCTCCCATTCTCCTTTACCTCTCTCTCTCCAAGAACATGTAGGGTGTGGGAAGATTCAAGATATTAACTATAAGAGTCAAAAAGAAGCTACTTTTAATACTATAGGAAGTCTTGTGTATTTCCATAGCTTTCCAGAGCTTCAGGTAGAGCTCCCCACAGTAAATATGATTCAAAAGTTCAATCAATAATTCTATTTAGGCTTAATGTGTCATAAAGCTAAGGAAAGCAGGGCCATTTTCCTCTCTGCTGGGGCACAAAAAGTGTATTAACTATTCCAGCCAGTATTGTAAATTATTTATTAATTCAATTTTAGAAAGTGAGATTGTCAGATCATATAAGCACATATTATAAACAGACAATTTCTCTGAAGACTCTCATTCCTTCTCTTAGCTAAATAATGGACAATGTGCTTCACTGCTGAGATCTCTCTGTTTCTCTCTATTTCACTCTCTCCCTCCCACCATTCTAGCCCCCAAACACACGTTACTCAAATAGTCAACAATATTCTCTTACACTTGACACAGTGGAACTGACTCTGAATATGAATTTGACGCACCTGGAAGGAAAGGACAACATCTTTCCAAACCCAGACCTGAGAATTACTGAGCCAAACATGATGTGGAGGAAAGACACTGATGTGGGAGTTCAGTAAGCTGGATGCTAGGCCAGGATCTTCCACAATGTTCAAATGGCCCTGAGCAAGTCACGTCACCTGTGTCCTCGCCTTCAAAGAGAGAAGACTAACTGGTCTTTAGGCCTCTTCTAGCTCTAACTCTTACCAACTTCTGTTGTAATATGAGTCAAACAGGATGAAATAGTGATGGTCTACCTTCAACTCAGCAGCACAATTCCCACATGAGTGGAAACAATACCTGAGCAAATATCAATGGTCGGTCCATTCCTTCTCAATGATACACCATGGGGTAAATTTACACGAATCCTGATACCAGAAAAATGTATGTGTGTATTTCCTTAGGTTAAATTCCCAGGGCCACTAACCTCCCAGCAAACAATGTTTAACCAAGTCTCTGTGGGATTGTGAAATCATTTTTACTGTTGTTAGTGTTTTAGGATTCTGGAACCATTTTTATTACCTCTTCATGTAAGACCTTCAATCCCTGTTCCATGCCTTTTTACATAGAGAGGAGCTGGGTTTTGATCCCACTGGAATTCTGAGAATTAAAATATAGAGATAATTTTAATCATGTGATAGTGATTCATTTCCTAAGATATTCAGCACGCAATAAATGGGTGAAAATCAAAGGATAATTTTCAAGATCAGAGAGCTGTTTGTAATTTTGCCTCATGCTGAAAGTACACTCACCTGTTTCCTAACCAAATTATGCTCATTGGGAAATGTTTATCTCATGTTCCTGACTAAACTTTTTATAGGGAGTATATGCACACTTATATTTCAGACAAAAACCTCAGGCATAAAACAGTTAAAGATAAGATCAAGAAAAGAGTAGTGAGAGAGAAAGGGCAGAACCAAACTTAATTTTATAAAAGTAGAAGTGAGCACAGATTGTTTAATATAAAAAAGTCATTTATTTTTAGCAAAAGCAGTAATCAGACTGCTTTATGTGAGAGAGACACTTCAGTTGTCAAATTATGTTTCTCAATATCTATTAACACCTTTCTGCCTGGGTCGCTCTTTTCAGGTATTCTCGACAGAACTGTTTATATATTAAAAATGCAAAAAGGGCGGTGCCTGTAGCTCAGCGAGTAGGGCTCTGGCCCCATATACCGAAGGTGGCGGGTTCAAACCCGGCCCCGGCCAAACTGCATCAAAAAATAGCCGGGCGTTGTGGCGGGCGCCTGTAGTCCCAGCTACTCGGGAGGCTGAGGCAACAGAATCACCTAAGCCCAGAAGCTGGAGGTTGCTGTGAGCT
>CAUYRH010001528.1:0-43900 GCA_963574655.1 Perodicticus potto
TGTAGTCCCAGCTACTTGGGAGGCGGAGGCAGGAGACTCGCTTGAGCCCAGGAATTGGAGGTTGCTGTGAGCTGAGATGCCACGGCACCCTATCCAGGGTGACAGCTTGAGGCTCTGTCTCAAAAAAAAAAAAAAAAAAAAAGTAGAAGTCTCCAGTTCCACTGCTATGTTCCCACTCATCTAGGCAATAATGTTAACACCAATGACATCCTTTGTCATGCTTTGAATCTCCATACTTTATTCCATCTCTGAGGGATATCAGCCCATCTCCTTTCCTGGACTGCCTAACAAGGTCTTACATATTGACTTCTGCTGGAACCACACAGTATTACACCAGGCCAACCCTGAAAACAGGGCCCTTTTCCTTACTGTGGGACTATGGATTCCATTTAGCCAAGAAAAAGGCTTCAAGGTTCACAATAGAAAACTACAATTATGTGTGTATATATATATACATATGTATATATGTATTTTGTTTACATATGTAAACATTTTATACATATGTATTTTGTTTGTTTGTTCAACCCCATGAACACGGGCTCCAGCAGCCAGACAGCAGGCTCACGCCAGTGGGTATCATCTGAGCGTGGGCCCTGTCAGCGAGGATGAGGCACGGGGAGGGCCGGGGCAGCTTGCAGCACTGTGGGAGCTGCAGTCGCCGAGCAGCGTTCCCCGCCACCGTGCTCAGGAGCCCTATAATTTTCAATTATAAAGCTTTCAATTATTTATGTGAAACTCAAACTGTGTTGCTCAAGTGCTATCACACACAGATGAGTCTGTTTCTCTATTTTGGAATCCTTCTCTCAAATGTAATTCACTTCACATGCCTTTTCTGGTGTCTCTTTTTCCACCCCATCCATCATTTTTTTTTTTGAGACAGAGCCTCAAGCTATCGCCCTGGGTAGTGTCGTGGTGTCACAGCTCACAGCAACCTCCAACTCCTGGGATTAAGCAATTCTCTAACCTCAGCATCCTGAGTAGCTGGGACTACAGGTGCCCGCCACAACACCCAGCTATTTTTTGTTGCTGTTGTTATTGTTTGGCAGGCCTGGGCCAGATTCAAACCCACCAGTTCTGGTGTATGTAGCTGGCACCTTAGCTGCTTGAACTACAGGCACCACCCACCCCATCCATCATTTAGCCCTTGTTATTTATATCCCCTACACTACATAAAACCTGTGTTTACCTTATTTTATCTCAGTGGGGTATTCCAACTGCTGAAACAAAAACTCAGAAGAGTAACCCAGCCTGTTCATGGATGATAAAGAAATAAAAGGACACCTATGAGTATGAGAAAAGGGAATGAACAGGCTTAAGAGGTAGACTCAATCTTTATCTTTGTCTTCTTCTTTAAGGGATAAAGGCATTATGGTTAATTCCCTATAATATGTACCCCTGAAGGTCCCCTTATCTGATATAATCTGGCTCCAAGAAATCAAAGGAGCACCTAATAAAACACATTGTTCTGTTTTCTATTTTTTTTTTTTATTAACAAGCAAACTAATCAAAAACAAAAATACAACAACCTTAAAGTTGGAACAGCAATAAGTCAAACTGCTGCTGGAGTTCACAGATGTACCTGGGGTACATGCTTCCTCAATGCGAGGCAAAACGTAGGCACATGACTGTGCATTTAGATATATATGTGACTAGGAAGAATCGGAGAAACTGAAACCACTGGAGAACAAAAAACATCAAGAATTTTTCATCAGGCAATCCCAAAGCGTTCTGCTCTTTTCCTCTTCTTTGCCTGTAAGGAGAAGCAAGAAGAAAAAAATTAGATTGCAAGACAACAGTTGCCTGCGTTCCTGGCTGCTTTAATCCAAAATCACATGAACTGTCACAAGGTCCAGGAAGGAGCAATAGCCCAAACTTAATCTTCGCAGCCACAGTTTCATTCCTGAATCTCTCCAGTTATACAGCTAGTGCTGGGAAAGCTCAATGGGAAAGAAGGAAGAGGAAAGATTATAGAGGGAGAGAGAGGCAGAGAGAAGAATAGTGGTAGAAAATGGAAAGATTCCTGAAGGAGACAGGGCCACTTAGTCGTAGAGTAGGCTAGTCTGGAAAGTCTTCTAATCAGTGGGGAGGTAGGAGAATTTAGAAGACCAAGGGTTAACTAATGCCATTCATGGAGATGGGTAGGATTCTTTTTTTTTTTTTTTTTCAGTTTTTTGGCCAGGGCCAAGTTTGAACCCACCACCTCTGGTATATGGGGCCAGTGCCCTACTCTTTTGAGCTACAGGGGCCACCCGGCATGTAAATTTTCATGCATGATTCTAAGCAGTCAGGCCCAGACAGTAGCTATTCCTTAGGGCTCCAATACACAGAGAGGCATGTAAATTTTTTTTTTTTTTTTTGAGACAGAGCCTCAAGCTGTCATCCTGGATAGAGGGCTGTGGCATCACAGGTCACAACAACCTCCAATTCCTGGGCTCAAGCGAGTCTCCTGCCTCCGCCTCCCAAGTAGCTGGGACTGCAGGCGCCTGCCACAACGCCCGGCCATTTTTTGGTTGCAGCCATCATTGTTGTTTGGCGGGCCCGGGCTGGATTCGAACCCATCGGCTCAGGTGTACGTGGCTGGCGCCTTAGCCCGTTGAGCCACAGGCGCCGAGCCCCCTTCAAGTTTCTTAATATGGCCCGTTGTTTCCACAGAAGATTGGGTTAAAACCTAGTATTCCTCGTTTGAAATTAGATATATGTAGTTTGGGGAATGGTTATCTTAATGTTTACTTTGAATCTTTTATAATAGTAACTCCATCTGTGTACTATTAAAGTAAAAATTTGCTTTTTAGGAATCAACACTGTACAAATATCTCAGAACTTTCTAACACATCTGAAAACGACGAGCAAAATGCTGAAGATTTGGTATGAATCAATTATTTGATTTTACAGTCATTTTTTGTTAATTTCCAATGGTAATTTAAAGAGTGATGTAGGCTGGGCGAGGTGGCTTATGCCTATATCCTAGCACTCTGGGAGGCCGAGGTGGGTGGATTCCTTGAGCTCAGGAGTTGGAGACCAGCCTGAGCAAGAGTGAGACCCTATCTCTAAAATAGCTGGGCGTTGTGGTGGGCACCTATCGTCCCAGCTATTCGGGAGACTGAGGCAGGAGGAACACTTGAGCCAAGAGGTTGAGGTTGCTGTAATCCATGATGGCACAACATACTACCAAGGGCTGTCAAAGTGATAACTCTGTCTCAGACAAAAAAAATAAAATAAAAAGGGAGATAGAAAATGTTGGTTACTTAATATCAGTGCTTGCTATATTCTAATGAACTATGAGAATAGGGCATTTGATAAAAATATATAATTTTGAATTTTTTATTTTTTTTATATTTATTTATTTATTTATTTATTTTGTCGAGACAGAATCTCATTCTATTGCCCTTGGTAGAGTGCTGTGGAGTCACAGCTCACAGCAACCTCCAGCTTTTGGGCTTAGGTGATTCTCTTGCCTCAGCCTCCCAAGTAGCTGGGATAAATGATCTGTTTTAGTCAGTAATTAATACCAGTTAAACATATCTAACTTTAGGTATTGAATATATTCTCTTTTCAAATATTAGCTAGTGAAAGGTTTATTATAAAGAAGGCCTTGGAAATTTTTTTGTAAAACAAATATTTGACTGTTGGGTTTAATTATAATTAAAGATTAGTGAACCTAATCATGCTCCAAGTGCCCTAATGTCCTTTACTAAAGATAATGCTGGCATGTAAGTGGCAATGGTATTGTGTAATTTATTTTATACAGAAGGCGGCTGTGGTAGGAAAATGTGGGAAAGATGTTCTTTAAAGACAGAGTGTTAATATCCACAAACCTTATTATAGTTTATTGGGTTTTTTCCTAGTATATATTGGAATAAAAATGGACATACTAATAAATGATTCAGGGAATAAGAAGTGTATAGAACACAGAATTCAAGAACTGTAGGAGACTATGATCATAGTTTCTGAGGTTTTATTGGATAAAGATAAAACGTAGATTTTTTATTTAGGAAATGCAGAAGGCATCTTTTTCCAGTTATAACTTTGAATTTAGGAATTAATATATATTCTTAGGGAATAAAAAAGGATTTTTAAGAACGGATAGTTTTTTGAAAACTGGGTGCCACAAAGATCTTTCTAATAGTGTGTCTTTGGACATTTTATTACTATGTTATAACTCTGGTACGACCAGATGTCTTTGATACACTTTTTTATTAAGGGTATGTTATTTCTAATGTGAATACTTATGGTTCTCTGATTTTATTCCTAGAATGATAGTGATCTTCCTAAAACATCTTCTGGAAGAAGGAGAGTAAGTTATTGACTTCTATGGTTTGTTTGTTCTTTGTTTTAATATCTATTTATGATTTCAGGTTTTGTCTTTGCAAAGTTACATTGATAGGGATTTTGAATATTTTATAAGAGAAGTGGGAGAAATCAGTGGGAAGTGTTAGTGGAAGAGTTGGGATTTAGATTATATTCTCTATGAGATAAGAGGGATAAAAGACCATTAAAAAAATAAGGGATAAGCCCTGAAGAGACTCAAGGGCTAAAAAATTTAATAAAAATGTGGTGGGGGAGGGTGTTAAAGCAAAGACAAAAAGAATAAGCAGAAAAGTATGTTAAGTCCATGGCCAGTAAGGTCACTATTGGCCTGATGGGTATAGAGATTGTATGGTGGAGTAAGCAAAGTGAGTGTGTCTGGCTGTTACATTGCGGCCTGATTATGGTAATTTATAAATTGAAGGATTTCATTTAAATTGAAAGTAGACAATCAGTTGCACAGCCAAAATAGAGAAATATAATTTGAAGGACAAGAAGATAAGATGAATTAAGAGTTCATTGCAAGACCAGGCAAGGTGGCTAAGGCTTGTAATCCTAGCACTATGGGAGGCCAAGGCAGGTGGATTGCTTGAGCTCACAGGCATCAGAACAGCCTGAGCAAGAGCGAGACCTGCCTCTAAAAATAGCCAGGCGTTGTGGTGGGCACCTGTAGTCCCAGCCTACTGGGGAGGCTGAGGCAAGAGAATCGCTTGAGCCCAAGAGTTTGAGGTTGCTGTGAGCTGTGATGCCATGGACACTACTGAGGGCGACAAAGTTGAGACTGTCTCAAAAAAAAAAAAAGAAGTTCATTGCCAGTATGCAGAGTGAAGGATGGGAACCTAATTAAGGATAATGTTAGAAATGAAGAGGAAGGGAAAGTGATGAACTTTTTCCGTGGGGGGTGGGGAACAACAAAGTCTTGCTCTGTTGCATAGGCTAGAATAGAGTATGGCCTCAGCTTAGCTCACAGCAACCTCAAACTTCTGAGCTCAAATGATCTTCATGCTTTAGTCTCCCAAGTAGCCGGAACTACAGGCATGTCCCTCCATGCTTAGCTAATTTTTGCCATTTTTAGTACAGATAGGGGTTTCACTCTTGCTCAGGCTGGTCTCAAATTCCTGACCTTCAATGATCCTATTGCTTCAGCCTCCCAGGATGTGAGGATTATAGGGGTGAGCCATCGCGCCTAGCCCGATGAGATGTTTTAAGGGAAATATTACTTAGAATTTAGTGATTTAACTTTTTTTAAAAATAGGGATTTGTTAGGGGATGAATTTGAGGCACAAAGGAGAAGGATATTTGGAAATAAATTTAGGAAGTTGTGTCATCAGCAACCCTTAAAGTTCTAATGTTATAGAGTATATAAATGTAAAGTTTATTAATGTGAAAATGCTTTAAATATTTTAACCCAGAGAATTCTAAATACCATCCAGTTATTCCAGTTTAAGCTTTTTACCAAATAATTTCTACCATGTGCTTGTTCCAAGTAACATTGAAAAGTTAGACCTGAGTTAGTTTCATCTGATTATCATTTAATTTTGTTTCTTTTTTTAAAAAAATTTTTATTTTATTTTATTTGTTCTTAGAGACAGAATCTCACTTTGTTGCCTTTGGTAGAGTGCTGTGGCGTCACAGCATAACAGCAACCTCTAGCTCCTGGGCTTAGGTGATTCTCTTGCCTCAGCCTCCCCAGTAGCTGGCTCTACACGCGCCTGCCATAACACCTGACCATTTTTTTGTTGTGGTTTGGCCAGGGCGGGTTTGAACCCGCCACTCTCAGTATACGGTGTTGGCACCTACCCACTGAGCTACAGGCGCCACCCATTTAATTTTGTTTCTAAACACACCCCAAGTTTTAGTATTGGTGTATTTGTTTGCTGTGTGTGCTGTAGCAAATGACAGATTTAGTTGCTTAAATAAGTAAAATGTATTACTTCACAATTCTGTAAGTTAGAAGTTTGTGTGGATCTTACTGGGCCTAAATCATGATCTTGGCATGGCTGGAAACTCTAGCGGAAAGCTCTTTGTGTTTTCCAGCTTCTAGAAGCTGTCCCATTCCTTGGCTATGGGTCCCCCTTCTACCACCTTCAAGCCAATAGCATAATATCTCTCAGTCTCTCTCAGACTCTGACCCTTCTGCTTCCTTCCCTCTCATAATGACCTTTGTGATGACATTGACCACGAGCAGTTAATCTAGGATAATCTCCTACGTCAAGGTCCATAAATTTACTTAACATGTGCAAAGTACCTTTTCTCATAAAAGGTAACATAGTCAGCATAGTCATTGTGAGGATTCTGATGTGGACATCTTGGTGGTGGGGCTTTTTATTTCCTATTGCACTATAAAATATAATTCATATTCAGTGAAAACAAATCTTACAAACTTGGAAGGAGAGAGGTCATGGAACAGTCTTTTATTGGATATTGTGCCCTTTGCTGGAGAATGCTTTTCATAACTAAACGTGTAATTTTTCTGAAATTGGCAGGTCATATCAAAGTGTGTCATGGCTAGTTTTAAATTTTCATTTCTGGAAAAATGTGTTGAGAACAACATATGTGACATTGGGTTTTAACAGAAAAAGTTGATTTTTCTTTCTTTCTTTTTTTTTTTTTTTGAGACAGAGCCTCAAGCTGTCACCCTGGATAGAGTGCTATAGCATCATAGCTCACAGCAACCTCCAATTCCTGGGCTCAAGCAAGTCTCCTACCTCTGCCTCCCAAGTAGCTGGGGCTATAGGCGCCCGCCACAACGTTGGCCTGGCCATTTTTTGGTTGCAGCCGTCATTGTTGTTTGGCAGGCCCGGGCTGTATTCGAACCCGGCAGCTCAGGTATACATGGCTGGCGCCTTAGCCCGTTGAGCCACAGGCGCCGAGCCATATAGTCACAGTTCTTACTGACACACAATGTAAAAAGATAATAGCTCAGTTGCATTTTGCTGTAGTCTTAAACTATTGTGATTTTTTCCCCCCTAAGACTGAAAACACTTTAACTATTGTGAATGTATTTTTAGGTCCATGATTGGAAAAAAAGAAGCAGCAGAGCTTCCAACTATGTTGAAAGCAACTGGAAGAAACAGTGTAAGGAACTAGTGAACTTAATTTTTCAATGTGAAGATTCTGAACCATTTAGACAACCTGTTGATTTGGTTGAATATCCCGTAAGTTTTCATCGTTTGAATGTTTGGGGCTTTTCTTATTTTGTGGCAAGGAGATTGGGGTAGAGGTATTTAAATTGGACTTTAAAGTGTGAAACAATTAGACTTTATTTTAGCTTTTTTCTCTTTTTTCCTCTGTAGTTAGCTATAGCAATGCTGTTTTACATAATTTTCTTGAATTTATAGAAAATCTTAAATTATTAAAGAATTCTGACTTAAATAGTGTTATGTAATAATGGGAGGATTCTCTATAGATTTCTATTATCTAAATGGGCCCACCACCAGGAAAACTATGTATTGGATAAAAGTATCTGTTTTTACTCCTTAAATAGGGGAATTCGAAGATGACCTTTAAAAAAAAAAGATTATAATAGCACCGATATACTGTAGGAAGTTTGGAAATTATAGAGAAACATGTAACTCAGGAAATAAAATTCATCTTCTGTCCCACTATCAAGAAATATATATATTAACATTTTGATGTATTTGTTTCCATTTTGTCTTTGTGTTTCTACCTCTTTTTAAACATTAACGAATCTTAAGATTCTTTTAAGCTTCTCTTTTGCTCCTGTCATTTCAAATATGTTAGAGATCTAGTGCATTTACATTTCTAAAAGCAGGAAATGAACTTTTGAAGTAATTTATTGTTTTTAAAACCTAGGACTACCGAGATATTATAGATACCCCAATGGATTTTGGAACAGTAAGGGAAACTCTAGATGCGGGAAATTATGACAGTCCTTTGGAATTTTGCAAAGACATCCGGTTGATATTTAGCAATGCAAAAGCATATACACCAAACAAAAGATCAAAGGTAATTTTTTGAGTGGTTTGTAAAGTGTGTCTGATCTGTGTAGATGATTTTCTACTTGCTGGGAGAGGTTGGAACATTAAAGATAAGTTGGTCAGTTGTGGTGGCTCATGCCTGTAATCCTAGCACTCTGGGAGGCTAAGGTGGGTGGATCGCCTGAGTTCACGGGTTTGAGACCAGCCTGAGCCAGAGCCAGACATTATCTCTAAAAATAGCCAGGCATGTGGCAGACACCTGTAGTCCCAGCTACTGGGGAGGCTGAAGCAAGAGAATTGCTTAAGCCCAAGAGTTTGAGGTTGCTATGAGCTGTGATGCCATGGTGCTCTACAAAGGGGCAACTAAGTGGGACTCTGTCTCAAAAAAGAAAAAGAAAGAAAAAGAAGTAATAATGTGAAACTTTACCATAAAGAGTAACAGTTATTGCTACTGCTGCCCAGATATCTTCAGTTTTTGCCTTATAACAATTTATCATAATCTCTGGAAGTTTTATGGACAAATGAGGATTGGTGGAAGTGAGGATACCAGTAAAAAGGATCTTAATACTTTTTAAAAGTATTAAGATAAAACTATCTCAATAGTTAGAATCAGAGTCTCTTATAGGGTATCTTAAAAAATGGACTAGAAACATGGAAAGAGACTAGAAGAATAGTAAAAGTAATAAAAGGCCAAACAGTGGTTCAAGTTTAAAATCCCAGCACTCGAGAAGTCCAAATGAGGAGAATCACTTGCAGGCCACACCTTATCTCTACAAAAATAAAAATTAATACATGGGTCAGTTGTGGTGTGTGCTTGTAGATCCCAGCTACTTGGGAGGCTGACATGGATGTATTGCTTGAACACAGGAGTTTGAGGTTATAGTGAACTATGATTGCACCACTGTATTCTAGCCTAGGTGACCTTGTCTTTAAAAAATCAATTAATAAAAGGAATCTGAAATGGGAGCAAGACTGCTGACAGCATGCTAACATTTTGGATGCAGTGAAGCCACATGTGAGCCCATCTGATTATATGAGACTCCACGCAGGACATTCTATCATTTTTGTTATGATACTATGTTGGACAACTTTTCAAAGCTTGATGAGGTATAATAAGTATACAAAAGTTTACTTATGTTCTCAGTGACTTTTTTACAAACATTACACCTTTATAACCAATGTGTTGGGTAAATTTAAAAAGCAGTAAAATCGGCTTAGTGTCTGTGGCTCAGTGGATAGGGCGCCAGCCACGTACACCCGAGCTGGCAGGTTTGAGTCCATCCCGGGCCTGCCAAACGACAATGACAACTACAGCGAAAAAATAGCCACGCATGTGGTAGGCGCCTGTACTCCCAGCTACTTGGGGAGGCTGAGGCAAGAGAATCACTTAAGCCCAAGAGTTTGAGGTTGCTGTGAACCGTGACACCATGGCACTCTACCCAGGGTGACATAGTGAGACTCTGTCTCAAAAAAAAAAAAAGTAAAATCTAAAGTAAAACACCTGATACCTTATATAGCATTACTGCTATTTAACTATTTTGCCTAAACTGTACTTACTCCTCATTATTTAATATTAGACCCTGAATCACTGCATCTGGTCTCAATTTGAGTATTCTTTTGTTGTATTTTATATACAGATTGCCTGTTGTATTAGTTTAACATTCGTGTCTTAACAGTTTTCCAGGCCTGGGTTTTACTCATATTCACTGTTTTATCTTTCCAGAGAGATAATAGATTTCACTCACATCTCCTCCCTGTATGTCCCCCCTAAGAAATACATGTTTCAGGATACACCATACAATTCATCATTGAAAGTGTACCATTTAGTGGTTTGGTACATTATCAAATACTCAGAATTGTGGTTAAATACATATAGAATAATATTTGCCACTTTAACCATTTTTAATTGAATAATTCAGTAGCATTAATTACGTTCACAGTATTCTAAAACTTTCTATCATCATAAACAGAAGCTGTGCAACCATTTATCAGTAATTCTCCATGCCCCCCTTCCCCCCATTCTCCCATCATCCCTTTCTCCCCCCATCCTTTGCTAATGTCTGACCTACTTTGTATGTGAATTTGCCTGTTGTAGATGTTCCATATAAACATTTAGACTGTGCCATATTTGTCCTTTTGTGTCCAGTTTATTTCATTTAACATATGCCTTAAAGGCTTGTGCATATGGTAGGATATATCTGAAATTTGTTCCTTTTGATGGCTGAATAATCCAGTGTGTGGGTATATAACATATTTATTCATTCATCTGTTTGGTGAACAGTTGAGTTGTTTCTGTTATTTGGTCATTAGGAATAATGCCACCATGAATGTTGGAATACACATATCTGCCAGAGTCTTTACTCTCAGTTCTCTATTTTGGGGTCATTGGGTAATTCTTTGCTTAGCTTTTCCAGGAAGTGCTACACTATTTTCAGTAGTGGCTATACCCTTTTGAATTACTGCTTGCAATGTATGAATGTTCCAGTTTCTTCCTGTCCTCACCAACACTTTTAAAGATTTTTTTTAAAGAAATTGTAGCTGTCCTAGTTGTTATGAAGTGTTACTTCACTGTGTTTTGATTTTCATATGGCTTGCTGTATCAGAGATACAGATTGTACCTGGGATTTGTTGTAATTGGGAATTCCAGACATGCAGATACAGAAATGATTGTTGTGAAGGAAGTTTATACTTAAAAAATCCTAGAAGGAAGAGGATGGCACACCACATAGGGGCAAGTGGCGAAGGACTGGGTCTGTCAGGAGACAGAAGGGAGCACAGGACTGAGCATGGCTCAGAGCCTTTATTGTGTTCTTCATGGTCAGGCAAGAGCAGAGTAAACAGTTTAGGATTGGCTAGTTTGAATAATTTCAACAGGCTTTGGGCTATAAGGGTGGTTTCTGGATTTTTGGTACCTGGTTTTGGATTAGTTTAGGGCTGAGGAATATTGGCTTCTTGTATGAGTGTTTGATAGATCTCGTGGTTGGCATGTGACCTCTGGATTGGTTGATTCCTATATCAACGGTATACAGGGGAATCATTTGGTGTCTCTAGGGATTAGCTTGCTCTGGGAAGGGTAGTCATCTATCTCGGATTAAATCTCTAAAAACTATAGCATCAGTAGTACAGAAAACAAGAAAATATAGTCAGTACAAAATGATGTTCAGCATCTTTTCATGTGCTTATTGGTCATTTGTATATCTTCTTTTGGGAAGTGTCTATTCAAGCCCTTTGCCCATTATTAAATTGGACTTTTTTTTTTTAAGCAATTCTTTTTTTTTTTTTTTTTGTAGAGACAGAGTCTCATTTTATCGCCCTCAGTAGAGTGCCAGGGCATCACACAGCTCACAGCAATCTCCAACTTCTGGGCTTGGGTGACTCTCTTGCCTCAGCCTCCTGAGTACTGGTACTACAGGCACCTGCCACAACTCCCAGCTAATTTTTGGTTGTAATTTGGCCAGGGCCAGGTTTGAACCCGCCACCCTCAGTAGTATATGGGGCCAGCACCCTACCCACTGAGCCACAGACGCTGCCCTTTTTAGCAGTTCTTTATATAATTTGGATATTAAACCTTTATCAGATACATGATTTCCAGTATTTTTCCTATTATTGATAGGTTGTCTTTTCACTTTTTTCGTAATGTCCTTTGTATAAAAGATTTTCATTTTGGTAAAGTTTATCTGCTTTTTTCTTTGTTTCCTTAAGAATCTATTGCCAAATCCCATATCATGAAGATTAATCCCACATGTTTTAAGAGTTAATGGTTTAGCTCTTGCATTTAAGCTGTTGATCCATTTTGGGTTAATATTTGCATGTGGTGTGTATCTCTCTGTATATATGTCTACATGTCAGTAACATGCTGTTTGGCTTACTGTAGCTTTGCAGTAAGTTTTGAAATCAGCAAGTATGAGTCCTCTGGCTGTGGTCTTTTTTAGTTTTGGCTACTCAGCACTTCATTACAATTTGAGGATCAGCTTTTCCATTTCTGCAGAGAAGGTTCTTGGAATTTTGGGAGGATTGCATTGATTGTGTACATTGCTGTGGGCAAGGTAGTAGTAAACATTTTCAGAGATATTTGTCTCTTAACATGGGATGTCTTTACTTGTGTTTAGGTCTTTAATTTCTCCTAGTGACTTTTATAGTTTCAGTATACAAGTTTTATATCTCCTTGGTTAAATATATTCCCAAGATTTTTGTTACTTTAGATGCTATTGTAAGTGTAATTGCTTTTTAAATTTTCTTCTCTGTTCATCTTATATAACTGACTTTTGCATGTTGATCTTGCATCTTTTAATTTCGCTGAGTACATGTATTACCTCTAAGAACTTTCTTGTGGATTCCTTGGGAGTTTTGATTTATATATGATATGTCGTCTGTGACTAGAGATGATTTTACTTCTTTTCAGTCTTGTCTTATTCTTCTGGCTAGAACTTAAATATAGTGTTAAAGACTGGCATCTTGTATCATTTCTAATCTTAGGGGAATAGTCTTTCATTTTTTGTGTATGATGTTAGCTGTGTATTTTTATAAATGCCTTTGGTCATGTTGAAGAGCTAGTTGTCAGGTTTAACATCAAATTTGTTAAATACTGTGTATTTTCAATTAAAGTATATTATTGAATTTTACATGAAAGCTGAGAAAATATATAAGAAAGTGATACATGATTTAACCAGAGGTTTCAGACCAGAGATTTCAAACCAGAGGTTTCAGACTAGAGGTTTAATATGATTGAAACAAGAAATTATTCATCTTGTTAAGATAATTAACGATTAAGTTTGGTAACTTAAGGTATTACTCATGTTTGAAAGAAAATAAACTTCATATATATAAAAATAAAAGGAAAGATCAGTTTATTTCAGATTAAGTATAACAGATTTATTTGTATGTGTGTGTATAAGAAGCATATAGTCATATCTTGCGCTTCCCTTTTTTTAAAATTTTTTAATCTGTTTATTTTTTTTGAGACAAGACTCTTACTTTGTCACCCTCAGTAGAGTGCTGTGACATCACAGCTCACAGCAACCTCAAACTCTTGGGCTGAAGTGATTCTCTTGCATCAGCCTCCCTAGTAGCTGGGACTATAGGAGCTTGCCACATCGCCCTGATTTTTTTTTTTTTTTAAAAGAGACGGGGGTCTCGCTCTTGCTCAGGCTGGTCTTGAACCGGTGAGCTAAGGCAATCCATCTGCCTCAGCCTCCCAGAGTGCTAGGATTACAGGCATGAGCCACCGTGCCCTCATAACTTTTTAAAAAAAGTTCTCTGGTGTTAGGATCAGGAGTGGATCTTCCTCATCCACTGCTACATACAATACTAATAATCACCTTTTGAACATTAGACTTTGCACTTGTTTTTAAGAGTGATTGTGAGGAGTATAGGGTACTTTTGTAAATACATAGCACATTGCTATAGATTTACTGTTACTTAATTGTAAAAATTGTTAAAATACAATCTTTCATATGCATTGAAGTTCTGGGATATATTTTTTCTGTTGTATACAGGCATTCTTTTGTTTGTAATTCATTTTTTAGAGTTTGGTGGTGGCATCAAAGGCAGTCACATTGCAGGTAGAGACTGGTATAAAAGTGCTTTTGTTCCTTGCCCCAAAGAGACACTGCACTGTTGCTGCCTAAATAACAGCCTTAAAGTTAACCAACTTCCCATCTAACTTTAGGAAGAAGGGACATTTTTGAGTTTGTACATACAGATGTTAAAATGGAAAAAAAAAATAATAATTCAGATACACTGCCATATAGATCATAAGTCCTGAATTCTAGATTCTAAAGAGTTCCTTGTTTTGCAACTACTTTGCCATCTGAGAGGTAGGTATTTGATACTTTGTTTCTTGCAGATGTCATTGAGGGGAGGGGGTTGGAAATTAAAAAAATAAGCAACAGCCATTATCAACAAGCTGTGATAAAATATATTGCAAGTAATCTCAGCAACCAAAGTTATTTTTCAAATACTTATAAAGCTATTTTGTAATTCTAGTTTTGCTTTTCTGTCTTTGCAGATTTATAGTATGACCTTGAGATTATCTGCCTTATTTGAAGAAAAAATGAAGAAAATCACTTCTGATTTTAAAATTGGTCAAAAATTCAGTGAAAAATGTCGAAGAAGTCAGAGGTTCAGGCAACGGCAAAATTGTAAAGGTGTCAGTCAGGCTAACAAAAGTACCAGGTGAATTGGTTATGGCAAACTTCATATGCAGTTTTTTTTAAAAAAAAATAATCTAAGTTTGTTGTGGTATTTGTTATTGGGTTAGAAATTCTTAGTCTATATTAAGCGTAGTACTGTATATTTAGAAAAGACTAGTCATAGGTTTTTTTTTAACCTTGAGAACATTTCTTTGAAGATACAGCTTTTGCATTGGTTTGTAATTACCAAGGATTATTTAAATTGTCATTTGTCCCTTCCCCTTGTCCTACCTCACCTTTCCTTCTGAGAGACAGAGTCTCACTTTGTCACCCTGGGTAGAGGGCCATGACATCATCACAGCTCACAGCAACCTCATACTCGTGGGCTCAAGCACTTGCCTTACCTCAGCCTCCCAAGTAGCTGGGTCTACAGGTGTCCACCACAACGCCTGGCTAGTTTTTCTGTTTTTAGTAGAGATGTGTCTCCCTCTTGCTCAGGCTGGTCTGAACCCCTCTAAGCTCAAGCAATCCACCCGCCACATCCTCCAGGAGTGCTAGGATTATAGGCGTGAGTCACCATGCCCAGCCTACCTGCAGAATTTGTTTGCTTTGTTATAATTTCTCTTTATTGACATTTTCTGTTTGTTTAGTCATTGACAATACTTCTCTTTAGTTCTGTAAACATCGTTTCCTTTCGTTCTTTGAACTTTTTAAATTAGTATTTGATTTAAATGTCATATTTGTTAAAACAGAACTGACATCTGAGTATTCTTAGACACAGTTTCTATTGAACACATACTTTCCTCTGTGAGTGGGTTATACTTTCCTTTTTCTTTGTATGGCTCATAATTTTATGTTGAAATCTACACTTTTTTTTTTTTGAGATAGTCTTTGTCATCCCCACTTTCACTCCCCTTCCACCCCTGTTAGAGTTCCATGGCTTCATAGCTCACATCCATGGCATCATGGCTCACAGCAACCTCAAACTCCTGGGTTGAAGTAATACTTTCACCTCAGCTTTCTGAGTAGCTGAGACTACAGGCATCTGCAACAAATACCTGGCTTTTTTTATTTTTTTGTAGAGACAGGGTCTTGCTCTAGCTCAGGCTGATCTTCAACTCCTGAGGTCAAGCAATCCATCCACCTGGGGCTCCCAGAGTGCTGAGATTACAGGCATGAGCCACCACACCTGGCCTGAAATCTTAGACATATTAAATGATATAATCTGGCAGCTCTGGAAATCATATCTCTCCCAAGTTTTATTGTTGATACGTGTTGTTAACAGCAATTCTGAATTCTCATTCTTTTTTCCTCAGTGATAGTTGTTGTTTCTTTGTCTTTTTTTTCTTTTTGTTTTTTCCTCAGTGTCTTGCCAGGACTACTTCTGTGGTCTGTCTTCCCTGCAGTGTGCAACCACTGAAGTCTTTGCTGCTCCCCCGCCCCCACCTCTTTTAAATTTATTTGCAGGCCTGGCACTTTCCTTAAGTCAATAAGCATAGTTTAGGAGTCAGTGTGTGAGACAGAGATAACGTTAAAGTTAAGGCAATTACAAGTCTACCATGCTTGATTTACCATGCTAGAAGTCTGTCTGCTTATTTTTTATCAGACATAGGGTCTCAGGGTCAGTCCCGGATGAGTCAAGTGGGACTCTTAAATATGTGTGCCTCCTTTCAGAACCCCAGGAAAATGATGGAGCTTTTCAGACTCCTAATGCTATCTCATCTCCCTTTTACATTTTGGCTGAACTCTTGCTTACTTTAACAGTATCATAGTCTGAGACAGCTATCAAATTGCCATGATAACTGCCTGGATTGCCAGCAGTCACTACTATTAGCAGTGCCTTTGAGCATACAGCTTTTCATAGGAGGCCAGCCCCTCCCCCCTGCTAGTCCTCACAGCTCTCAAGTTAATATGCTATAGGATCTACTATTTCTTTTAAGTGCAATAGTTTTTCTTGAACAATCACTTTTGATTTATTCTATGCTTTGGGGTAAGTTCCAAAGTTCTGGAGTGGTTGTATTGTTGAGTTTTACTTTTTTCTTTTGGATGAGAGATTTGCTGAATTCCTGATTTCACACCTTTCCTCCCCCAAATGTTTAGAATTAAGAGTCACATGAAGAGAGAAAACATCCCCATTAGGTCAATTTCTAGTTCTCTTCACCTGCTTTGCAACTTGTAGTTCAAATGCATACATTATGTACAATGTAATATGTGAGTCTTCCCATATGTCTTTTTTTTTAAACTTACTTTGAGGGTGGCGCCTATGGCTCAAAGGAGTAGGGCCCTGGCCCCATATGTTGGAGGTGGTGGGTTCAAACCCAGCCCCGGCAAAGAAAACAAACAAACAAACAAAAAAAAACTCATTTTGAAATAATTTCAGAATTATGAAAAGTTGCAAGAATAAATTCAAAGAACTCCCGTATACTCCTGACCTAGATTCATTCACTTTATGCCATATTTGCTTTATTGCTGCATTAACTTTTTTTCTATTACATGTCTTTTGAATCACCAAAAAGTATTTTTTTGATATCATGCTCCTTTAGCCCTAAATATTTAGTGTGATTGGCAAATACCTTATTTATATTTCTATAGTTGACTCAGATTCTTTTTTACTAATCCAGATCTAATTCAAGATCGTGCATTACATTTAGATGATATGCCTAGTTTCTTTTAATTTAAAATTTTGTTTCTAGTCTTTTTTTTTTTTTTTTTTGAGACAAAGTCTCACTTTGTCACCCTTGGTAGAGTGCTATAGTGTCACAGCTCACAGCAACCTCCAGCTCTTGGACAAGGGTGATTCTCTTGCCTCAGCCTTCTGAGTACCTGGGACTACAGGCGCCCACCACAATGCCCGACTATTTTTGTTGCAGTTGCCACTGCTATTTTAGCTGGCTGGGGCTGGGTTTGAACCCATAACCTTCAGTATATGAGGCCAGCGCCCTACCCACTGAGCCACAGGTGCCGCCTGATTATGATTTTAAAGACTCCTTAAAAGGTCTTTTTTTTGTTTGTTTTAACAGAAAATAGTACTATCGCAATATGAATATTAGCTATATTTGTAGTTTACCTTCAGCTTTCACTATTCTTTCCCATAATCCATGTTTTAGAGACCAGTCCTGGTGAGCTGGTGTGGTTAGGTGTGCAATCTGGTGTTGGAAAAATGACTAGTTTGTTCTTTTTTTTTAAGAGACAGAGTTTCACTTTATCCCCCTCAGTAGAGTGCTGTGGCGTCACACAGCTCACAGCAACTTCCAACTCCTGGGCTTAGGCGATTCTCTTGCCTCAGCCTCCCAAGTGGCTGGGACTGCAGGTGCCCACCACAACACCCAGCTATTTTTTGCTGCAGTTTGGAGCCAGGTTTGAACTCGCCACCTTCGGTATATGGGGCTGGCGCCCTACTCACTGAGCCACAGGTGCCGCCCTAGTTTGTTCTTTTTTTTTTTTTTTTTTTTGAGACAGAGCCTCAAGCTGTTGCCTTGGGTAGAGTGCCGTGGCATCACAGCTCACAGCAACCTCCAACTCCTGGGCTCAAGCTATTCTTCTGCCTCTGCTTCCCAAGTAGCTGGGACTACAGATGCCTGCCACAACGCCTGGCTATTTTTTGGTGTCAGCCATCATTGTTGTTTGGTGGGCCTGGGCTGGATTCAAACCCGCCAGCTCAGGTGTATGTGGCTGGCACCTTAGCTGCTTGAGCCACAGGCGCCGAGCCCCTAGTTTGTTCTTTTTATGAAAATCTTTCCTTGGGTGGCACCTGTGGCTCAGTGGGTAGGGCAGGTTCAAACCTGGGCCCAGCCAAACTCTAACAAAAAAATAGCCAGGTGTTATGGCGGGGGCCTGTAGTCCCAGCTATTTAGGAGGCTGAGGCAAGAGAATCGCCTAAGCCCAGGAGTTGGAGGTTGCTGTGAGCTGTGTGAGGCCACTGCATTCCACTGAGGGCCATAAAGTGAGACTCTGTCTCTACAAACAAAACAAAACAAAAACCTTTCCTCTCTTTTCAGCTCTTAATTGGTTTCTTCTCTTAACCTCATGCTGTCTTTATGGGCATAATAAATAAGAGACTAGAGAGAAAGTTGGGTCCTACTGAGGCCAGAGTTACTCTGTCTGTGTTATATAAGTGTTTATTCCTCCTAGCATTGAATCCTAAGAACCTGAGGTATTCAAATGATTTTCTGTAACTCTTATATCATTTGTTACTTCAGATTTGAATATAGCTATGTTTTAGTATTTCCTTACTCTATACTTAAGTCGTCAATGCCAGAATACAGTGTTAATAAGTTAATATTTTCATATCCTGATCATAAAAGTATTCTCAGATTAAAAATCATAACTTTTATTTAGACATTGTCTGTGAACCAGTTACCTTTATGTTTTATTAAATACTGTTTTCTTTGTTTATATTTTTAACCAGAAATATCAAGCAGAAGCGGTTAAAATCTCAGACAAAAGCAATCCCTGAGTTGGTATGTTCTCCTGCCCAGCCTGCTTCAAGCAGGGCAGCTTGTTCTGCAATCCGCAAGACAAGTGCTGGTATTTCTTCAGGTATTACTTCTGGTGACTTTTCAGATTCAGCAGGATCATCAGAAAGAATGAGAAGAGGTAGACCTGTAACTCTAACAAATGGCTCTATGTTATCTGGTGAGAAGTAAAACCTTATTCCACTGTTGACCACCTAAATGTGTAACATGGCCAGTTACTGTGGATTTAGATGAAAAATAAATAAAGACATAAACTTGATACTGAAGAAACCTTAATGGAAGAGACAAAAATAATAAACAGAAACAGCATGTGGTTGATAAGTATTGTGCTCTGCAAATGGTACATCTATGTTTTATGCGAATTTGAATCCTTCAAATTTTCAATAATGTGACATAAATACTCCTCACACTTTGTGTATAAAATTGACATTTTTGTATCTGTTTAAGGAAAAATACTGATAATATTCAAATTTAAAGTTAATGGCCTATTAAGTTACAAACTCTTTTTGCCCTTCCCATTTGGTAGCATAATTCTGGCTGGTGCAGATCCCTTGTTAGCATTGTATGAATGAGACTCTGGTTTTCTGTACTTCTCTGTTTGTCTGAGTGATTTTAATGAAGTATGTGATAGTATACTATTTATGATTATAGTTAAATGCTTTTCACATGTCTTATGTTATCCAATATTGGAATTAAGTGGTATTGATAATATTGAAAAATACACCACAGATAAAAGTTTGGAATGGAAGTGAGCTTTGATAAAATGCTATGGAGAAGGTGAGACAAGCAAACTGTCGTGTGCCACATTAGAATTATACAATGTCTTGAGCGATGCATTTATAGCATAGAACATCTAATCAGAGTATGTTGGAAAAATTGTAAATGGGATTGTAGATAAAGGGAAGACTTTTCAAGCATGGTAGCAACTGTGAGAAAAAGCACTGAAAGAAAGAAAGATGCACTTTGTATATAGGAAAAGACTGCATTTTTTTTGGGATAGCACAAAGAATAGGATCAAACGGAATACAGCCTGTTGAGAGACTGTCATTCCTTGCAGAAGAGTTTAGATAATTTAATTTTGGGTCACTTGTTAAATGAAGGAGTCACAGGATGAATTCTATTTCAGAAAGATTAATCAATTTAGAAGTGATATGTAGAGGAGGAGAAGAGTATGAAAATAAGGAGTCAGAGAGATGGGTGGTAGAGTTAAGCAGGAGTAGCCAAGGTGGGCAAATGAGGAACAACTTCAAAAGAAGAAACACAGTTTGGTTTCTGATACCTTTCTAACACAGCCACTTTCTTCCCTAATATAGAGTTGGGTTGATTATGGACAAAAATTTTTGTCTTTCAACAATACGTTCCCAGTCACTTTCATGAAATTTTTGATTAGTTAGAGGCATTTCTTAAGTTTGGATGAAGAAGTAGCAAATTTGAGTATCTCATCTTATGTTCACACTGGGGCATGCAGTCATGAAGTAGAATAGGGAGGAAAATCACATTTGTTTACATTATTTTCTTTTTTTTTTCCCCTGTGTGTGTGTATGTGTTTGTGTGAATAATACATAGAAATGACCTTTCTTGAGCTAAATACACACACACACACCCATTTGTTGTGAGGAAGGGCTGTTAGATAGAGAGACCTGAAACTATGTCTTCTGAAATGATCTTGTCTTTTCAATATGAAATGTCTGTCTGATATTACAGAAAGAGGTAGATAGTGGAGCTAATTAATTTTTTAAATAAAAGTTTGCTTATAAACTGTGTTTATTGAATCTAGTCCAGGATAATGTATTTTAAGAAATATGAACAGGAAGTTCATATGGAATGGTGATTATATACCATTTTGGGGGGAGGAAAGGGGGAGAGACAATCTTGCGTTATTGTACAGGCTAGAGTGCGGTAGTGTCATCATTGTGATTGCCAACTTCTAGCCTGGAATAACCCTCCTGCCTCAGCCTCCAGAGTGTCTGGGGCTGCAGCTGCACACCACTACATCCACTTCATTAAAAGGAATTTTTTTTTTTTGAAGATGGGGTCTTCCTATGTTGCCTAGGCTAGTCTTGAACTCCTGGCCTCAAGCGATCCTCTTACCTTGGTCTCCTAAAATGTTAAGATTACAGGCACGAGTTACCACACCTGGCTCTAAATGCCAAAAATTTTATCAGCATTTTTGTGGAACAGTTTTACAAAAATATGTTCTAAGTATTTTAATATAATGTTACGAAGTAACTGCTTCTGTGTATAAAAATAGACAAATACATATATTTTATTGTTTACATGTTTTTTTCCTAGAAAGTGAAGTGGAAGATTTCTTAGCTACTTCTCCATTATCTTCAGCTTCCAATAGTTCAGAGGAAAGTAAAGAGAGTTCAAGAGCTTGTGAATCCTCCTTACGTAGTAGGCTGTCAAGAAGTCTCAGAGTGACCAGAACTAGAGCTGCTCAAAGAAAAACTGGTGAGAGACTCAGTGGGACTTTGGAGAAATAGTTTATCAAGAAAATTGAGACGTTAAACATCAAATGGATTATTGAATTTAAGGCATCTACATATGCTTAAATGTCCTTTAGGGTTTTAAATTTAGAGGAAATCACTGTTGGCATGACAAAGGAAAATAACTACAAATATAAAGTCATTAAAAAATGTTGAAATAAGGAAAGCCTTTCTAATTTTATTGTCACTCTATTTCTAGGTCCTGTTTCTTTAGAAAATGGGTATGGCAGAAAAGCTACTCGAAAGAGAGTCTACTTGAGTGACTCTGATAACAATTCATTGGAGACAGGTGAAATTTTAAAAGCCAGAGCTGGAAATAACCGAAAAGTCCTACGCAAGTGTGCTGCTGTGGCTGCCAGTAAGATAAAGCTAATGAGCGATGTAGAAGAGAATTCTAGTTCTGAAAGTGTCTGCTCTGGACGGAAGCTGCCTCACCGTAATGCTTCTGCTGTAGCTAGAAAAAAGTTACTACATAATTCTGAAGACGATCAGAGCTTAAAGTCAGAAATTGAAGAAGAGGAACTAAAAGACCAACATCAGTTGTCGCCAGTATCCAATTCGTATGCTACCCAGAATATTGTCAATGAATCCGAAAATGGAGATTCAGAGTCAGAAACTGATTTGCGGGTAGCCCGGAAAAATTGGCATGCTAATGGTTATAAGTCCCACGCTCCAGCAACTTCTAAAACAAAATTTCTAAAAATAGATTCTTCTGAAGAAGAATCTAAAAGTCACAGTTCAGATAATGGGCGTAACAGGACTGCTGGCCCATCAACATCTGGGCAGAAACTTCAGGCAGAGAGTATTTCAGAGGAAGCAGATTCTGAACCAGGAAAATACAGTGGTAGGAAATACAATACAATTCACATCAATGCCAGTTTCTTTAAAAAAACGAAGATCTTGAGTGATTCAGAAGATTCTGAATCTGAAGAACAAGATAGAGAAGATGATAGATGTCATAAAATGGAAGTGAACCCAATTCTAGGAAATGTAAAGTGTGAACCTAGTGCTGTATCCCAGTGTTTATCAGATCATGTATCTGAGGCTGATTTAGATTCAGATGACGACAAAACAAAAGAAAAACCAAATAATTTTATGAAAGGTAATTTAAAACATTAACCTTGGTTCACTGATTTACTTTCACTGTGCTTTTATCCCCATTTCAAACATTGTTTTAATCCCTTTAAATTTCCCTTTGCTGTTTCTCTCTGCCCCATGCATTCCCTATTAGCTTTTCCTGTTCATCTTTTATTTTGGGGGGAGGACAGGGGGAGACAGTCTCACTCTGTTGCTCAATCTGTAGTGGCATCAGCCTAGCTCCCAGCAGCCTTAAACTCCTGTTCTGGGTTCAAGTAATACTCCAGCTTCAGTCTTCTGAGTAGGTAGGCCCATGGTGCCAACCATGTGTGTTTATTTTATTTTATTATTATTATTATTATTATTTTGCAGTTTTTGGCCAGGGCTGGGCTTGAACTTGCCACCTCCAGCATATGGGACTGGCACCTTACTCCTTTGAGCCACAGGTGCTGCCCATGTGTTTTGTTTTTAAATTTTATTTTTGATTCAGAGTCTTGCTCTGTGACCTAGACCAGTATGCCAAGGCCTCAGCCTAGCTCACAGCAACCTCAAACTCCTGGGGTCAAGCAGTTCTCCTGCCTCACCCTCCCTAGTAGTTGGAACTACAGGCATGTGCCACTATACCTGGATTATTTTTCTGTTTTGTAGGACAGGTGCAGTCTCACTTTGCTTAGGCTGGTTTTAAACTCCCAAGCTCAACCAGTCGTCCCAGCTCAGCCTCTTAGAGTGCTAGGGTTATAGGCATGAGCCACAGCACCCAATCAAATTTTCCTATTTTTAGTAGCTATAGTGTAGCACTGTTGCTCGGGCTGGTCTTCAACTCTTGAGCTCAAGGGATCCTCATGCCTCAACCTCCTACAGCGCTAGGATTACAGGTGTGAGCTACAACACCGGGGCCCATCCTTTCTATTCTTATGTGTATGCATAACTGTTTTATTGCGTATGCTTTATTCACTTAATAGGCAATCATGATCTTAACAATTATTTCCACTAAAGATTTCAATTTTTGTTTTGATAATGGGGGTATTGTACTGGATATGGGCTTGAGAAAAGTGAGATAAACATATAAGCTGTAGTGTTGACAGCTTGAGAAGAGGAAAGAAAGGGTAATACTGCTTAAAAATGAGTGTGGTAAGTAATAAAAATAGCAGCAGCTAACAGAACCATTACTGAGCTTTTTCTATTTATCAGGAAGCTTTTTTAAATGGTTTACATTTCAGTTTAGTGTTCATACTTTTTTCTGAGTTAGGTACTATTATCATTGTCCATTTTATAGATAACAATTGGAAGACAGAATGGTGAAGTATTTTGTTGAATTAAGATTGTACCCCGTATTTTTCAGTCAGTCCCCATTTATTAATTGAAATGGGGATTGATTGAAAAATACAAAAGCTAAGATAAAAAGTTGTTGTGTGATCGGAATTTGTGTAGTTATGGAGAGTTTTAAGGAGGCTGAGTGTTAAATGATTGATTTCCATATGTTAGTGCAGTGGTAAACAGTTTAGTTTGTATTCATGTCAATCAACATAAACAGCCGTCCAGGACATGGGATGTTATTGAGAGGAATGTGGTGTTCTTGTGAATAGTGCTGAGATGAAAAAGCTACTGTTTTATGTGCATAAGATGATAACAGAGCTGAAAAATTCCTATTGCCTATTGATGTAGCTGTCAGAGAGTCATAGTGCAGAGCATCACCTTCCCTATGTTTAGTTACACAGCTACCACTGTATCGCAGTTGCTTACCGTATTCAGTAGAGTTACATGCCAAGCTGGTTTGTAGCCTAGGAGCAGTAGGTTATACCATATAGCCTACTATAAGCATACTCTGAGTCTTGTGTAAGATGAAATCACTTAATGATGCATTTCTCAGAACAGATCTCCTTGTTAAGGAACACATGACTGTATTAAGATACGTGGACCAAGCCAGGCATGGTGGCTCACGCCAGTAATCCTAGCACTCTGGGAGGCCAAGGCAGGTGGATTGCTTGAGCTCACAGGTTCAAGACCAGCCTGAGCAAAAAGCAAGACCTTGTCACTACTAAAAATAGAAAAACTGAGGCAAGAGGATCACTTGAGTCCAAGAGTTGGAGGTTGCTGTGACCTATGATGCCAGGGCACTCTACCCAGGGTGACAGCTTGAGACTCGGTCTCAAAAAAAAAAAAAAAAAGATGTGGACATCCCATTCACTATTACCCCTCCTCCCAGTTAATAAGAATTCTGGTTTTAAGTTTTTGCAAATATTGAACATTTGATTCTTTTAGACTTACTCTTTTATTAAAGATTAAAAGAAGACATGCTCTTTAATTTTTAGATTCTACTTCACAAGACAGTGGACAAAGCAGAAAAGTTTCCAGGAAAAGGGTCTGTTCCAGTGACTCAGACAGCATGTCAGAGGTGGCAAAGAAATCATCAAATGCTAAAAGGGGTGTCCTGAGGATTACTAGGAGATGTGCAACTAGAGCTGCCAGTAAGATGAAGCTTATAAATGACGTAGAAGATGTCAGTCTAGAAAACATATGCACTAGAAGCAAAAATAGAAGGAAAAACCCCATACGTTTTGCTTCTACCACAGCTAAAAAGATAATGAATGATTATGAGGGAGATATAAACTGTGAAGTGCCAAATGAACAGAATGCCTGTGAGGGTAAGCCAGCTGAATCTGACGCAGAAGGTAGTACAAACAATACTGGTCTACCCTTACCTGGAGATTTGGGCTCTGAAGGTGTGTTGAATTCAGAGCACAAGCACAGGCATACCAACGGTCACAAAACAAACGCACCTTCTAAAAGGAAGAATTCCTCTTTGGGGTCTTCAGAGGACGATTCAAAAAGCCATACTCCAGGGAGTGAGATTGGTAAAAAATTTTCTTCTGAGTCAACTTTGACGCAAAAAGCTAGTGCAGAGAATAACTTTGAAGAGGAGCTGAATTACGGGCTACGCAGGTGGAATGGCAGAAGACTCAGGACCTATGGAAAAGCTCCCTTCAGTAAGACAAAAGTGATTCATGATTCCCAGGAAGCAGCAGAGACAGAAATAAAAAGGAAGAAACTGCACCCTGAATTGGAAAATGTGAAGATTTCTGAAACAACTGAGAGTTCAAAGGTTGGACCTGACACTGGTCCCAAATCATCAGATTTGGGATCTGTTACTGAATCAGATATTGACTGTACTGATAATACAAAAGCCAAAAGGAGAAAAACAAAAGGAAAAGCAAAAGTGGTTAGAAAAGGTAAAACTTTTACAGCTAACATATCTAAAACTGTGAGACGTCAAAGACAAAGCAAACGTCCTAGGTTAAGTGTGGATGATAATGACTGGGAGGATTTGGACTATGCAAAATCTAAAAGAGTTCTTCGACGTTCAAAAATTAAAACAAGAAATCAGGGTAGAAGGACTGTGAGATACCATGATGGGGATGATGATAGAAGCTTAGAAAATGTGTTAGATTGCACCTTATGACCTTGAGGGAAAGCTGGTTCATTTAAGAGGAAGTGGACTGGGATTTATGGTGAAAGCTGGCTGTTGAAATTATTTTTTTGTCTTACAATTCAGGGAATATATAATATTTATATTTTTCTATGAAAAGTTATGAATGTGACTAAATCATGACTGTTATTTTTATTTGCACTTGCTGGTCTTTGAAGCAGCATTCAGCACAGGTGCCAAAATATGCTTCATTTTGGGGGCAGATGTATTTTGACAGTATTTGACTACATATAGCAAGAGTTTGAATATGTTAAAACACTAGACATCCTGGTTAGCAAAACCAATGAGCATTACTTTCATGGTAGCAAGTGTCATGCAGTTATTTTGAGAATTTGTCAAGAGGTGGTAGTTTCTAACTCCTGTCCTATAGTAGTATAACAATTCCACAACCTATGTTTACAGATTCTTCATAAATGTTATGTGCATACTGATATTATAATCATGGAAGATGTAACCATGATTAGTAGACAAGGTACCTACCACTTTTTTACCCCTTTCCCTGGCTACTTGAGTAGAATGCATTATACCAGATTTGGTCATTGTCATTGAAATGGTTTCCAATTTTCTTTCCAAATGTTGTTTGGGCCTTTCTCTTTTTCTTTTTAAGAATAACATAATTTTATTTTACAAACTTGAACTTATAAAGTGCTGGTAAATTATTTTCAACATTTTATTTGCATATTTTAAAACTTTAAGGCTAAAGCATAGTCATAGATTTTTCTTTTTAATTGTGCCCTAACAAAATGCTGTATAATTTTTCTTTTGTCCAAGATCTCCTGGTTTCCAAAATCTTGCCCTTCCATAATCTTACTCTGTGAAATAGAGGAGTTTGTGTGCCTTAGATTTAGGGAAAGTGTTCTTTAATAGAGGGCTAAAAGAATATTCGTGTTAATATGTAGATTCACCCCTCTGTGTTGAAACTTAGAGTTGTGTTTTGTTACAGAGTGCAATTGCAGATTCTACCTAAGTAGGAAGAGAGTTAAATGTCCTTCTCCATCTCTTTCAGTCTACTGCTGCCGTGTGCAATCCTAAGCATTATGTGCTGGGTCAACTAAGTGTATCTTTAATAGTGACCTCTATTCTAAATATAAGAAACTGTCATATTTTTGTGGGAAAGTAATTTGGGGATCCATTTAAAGTGAAACTTTATTACATCATCAAATGTTTATATTTATTTTCTAGCCAAATACTTGATAGGTTACGCTACTCTAGTGTAGGTGGCCATTCCTAGCTTGTTTGTGCCTGAAGATAGACTTGATTCAAATGGTTTACATGTTTAGTAGGTAAGGAGTTTATTGCAGTACTCCTGCCTTTAAGTTATTTATTTGCCCTAATTGTGTTTGGTTTCAGACAAAATTAACCCATTTCTCCTATGAATCCTTGAGGTGGCAGATAAGGAAAAGTGTCAGACTCTGGTATCACTGTTAGTGTTGTTAAGTGTTCCTACCTTTTAGTTATCTTTTCCATTCAACATAGTAGGAGGTACTTTTTCTTTCTGCTCTGATGTAGGGGAAAGGGACATTTTTGGACATTACCTATCTCTCATGTGGTGGCTTAAAGAGCGGTCAACACTTCAGAACTATTACGATTTTCTTAAAGCTTGTGTTAAGCATATGGTAGACAGATGAATTCATGATAAATGTGTCCTCTACCACTGACCTGAAGAAATTTATAGATGCCTTTTACTTCCCTAATTTTAAGAACTGGTGATAGACGTCAGATCCATTAATTTATATAAATTCTTCTTAAGCTTATTTGTTTTATAATTTGTTCTCAGGGTTATCAACTCCATGTTTACTATCATCTGCAAAAAAATACCAAAAAATCCATAAATACGAAATACGTTTGTAAGTACGTAAAGCTTTGGTAAACTGATAACTTTGATAGGTTAGATTTTATTAATAGAACTGTTCTCATTCTTTGGATTGATTTAACTGGTCATTGATTGCTCAACCATTTATTAATTTTTCTTTTAGTACAAATGGGTTAAGATCCTTGTATATAGAAGTTGTCTTTTGGCTGAATCAGATTTGGTTTCATCAGAAAAAGCAAGACTGGGCCTGGTGACTAACAGCATGACTGACAATGGTAGTTTCTCAAGTTCTGGAATAAAACTGAGGGATATGGAGAAATTTTTTATGTTTTTTTTTTTGTTGTTGTTATGGTGCTATGCCTAAAGTTAATTTTGAATATGTGACACTCCTAAGTACCTTTAAGGAAAATTAATAAATCATTAATAGTTGACAATGTTTACAGTGAGCACTAGAACATGTTTGACTTTGTTCTACTTTGTGCAAAGTGCACAGGGATTTAATGCACAGATATACAGTAATGTTTAGGATCAGTTTGTGTTTGTCTTGAGAAAAAGACAAAAGGTTATAAATTGAATGTGAACTGATCCAGATACCAGTGCTATAGCTTTCCTTTGCACTTGAAGTTCAACTCAATGGTGTATATGAAAAAGCAGTTTTTACTTTTTATGTCCTGTCGTAGTTGTGTATGTCCAAAGTCCTATGAATTTATTCATTTATGAATTCCAAGAAAAGGTTTTGAAGTATTCAGATTTGACTTTTGCTCCTTTGAAAGACTCATTTTACTAAACATATTAAGGAAAAAAGATTGCAAACATTTAAAAGATGAGATTTGAAAAGCATTTTCTTCATGACTTTACTTTAAAAGGGTGTACTTACAATGTAAGATAACTTATGAATAAAAAGAAAAGTTTATCGCATGGTCAGGTAATTCCTAGGGTGGTCATTGCCCCCCCCTTTAGTGAAAAATCTTGGGTTGAGTCATTTTTCAATTTAGTAATCTTTGTAAAGTTCTAACAGAAAGATTTCTTCTCAACAGTAGAAAGTTGTACATAAAAAGGAATCAGTTTTATAAGAAACTATAGAAAGAACTTAAGTTTTAAGAAAAGGCATTTCAAAACCTGAAAGTGCCAATTCAAAAAAGGGTTATAAAACAAACCAATAAAAATAATATATTATTACTGTTCAAAAATTAAGAATCAGATGCATGACTAAGTTCCGTGCACTCATTGATGACCTCTTCAGTGAAAATTCTAATACTGGGTGTGTACTACATTCCATGTCTCTTCTAGACTTTTCTCTTTAAAATATTCAGAACACAATTTATTAAGGTCAAAGTATGGTACTAAAAATTAAATTGGAAGAATTCTAATCTGTCAGTACACCTTGACTTTGATTAGGCCAATTGGAAAAAAAAACCCTAGAGGTTTGTGTATCAGTAGAATGCAAGAACATTGTTAAAGGTGCCAATATATTTACTTTTCAAGTAACATTTAAGTGTCAAGAAAAAGGTCCTTTTGCTTTTGCCCTTTGATAGTTAAATAAAATAAATAGCCAGCTCCATTCTTTTCATCAGTGAGTCAGAATATTTATCAACTATCTTGCAGTTATCACAAAACACTGTAGTTTTCTTACATTGTATGGAAATAATAGTTCAATAATGCTAGTATGATGATGCAACAGAACATCATAGAAGAGCCCTTCCCATGTTAGTTATTTCTGAAGTTATACCTCTGAACTTCTGCTGTGGATATCAGAAAATACTAAAACAAACTCTAGGAAATTTGCAGCTTAACGGTTTGAGAGTGTCTTTTATCCTACGTAGTATTTGGAAACATAAGGAAACAAACCAAATAAATTTGTCAAAGCTTGGGAGAAAGTGGAGCACTGTGGAAAAAAATTAGAATCCAACTAGATTAGTAAATGTTAATCCTATTGTAGTTCAAATGGTGAATTAAAGGGCTGAAGGGGAAAGAATGTCATGCTGAGGGCTGCCTTCTGCCTTTGAAGAAGTTTTTAAAGCTCTTAAGTTAACAAATGTTGCCTGGTGATTGTTAAAGAGATTTTTACCAATCAGACAAGCTGATTCCTAATACATTGTTAAATAGGTAGAAAAATGTCAAGATTTTTAATTGGTGTGTGCTCAAGATTTGCCTTTTAGTCACAATGTTCATATCTGAAAGCAGCATGTAAATAAATGGACTGCACATCTCTCAAGTATGGCAGGGTTGTTTTGTTGAATGTCATTATCCATGCCAGAGCATGTGTTCTGGTCACATTTTAGTTCTTATGTCAATTTTAAGGTAAGTGTTACATTTATTAAAACTCTTAAATGGGAATTTGGACTACCAAAGAGCAGAGGCAATCTAACTGACCTAATTGAAATGAGAGATCTCTTAGACAATGTATGGATTAATAGCAGCTTGACCCTGTCTTCCACAAAGTAAAGAATTTAGAAATTACCTATTTGAAAAGTAGTTACAAGTTAAAGGACTCTTTTAATTTTTAATATATTGAACTTAAATTTCTAAGTGTAAGTCCTTAGACTGCATTTTCACATTCCGTTCACCTATAAAATTTCAACCATGTCATCACAGGAGCCTGTCAGAAAAGCAAATCTTTACTTTTCTACTCTAGCATAAAATCTTTTAATGTCCTACATTAATTCATTTATCTAGGAACCTGTTTTTAGTCACTTAGTAACTAAAATGGTAGAGTATAAAAAATTTAGCACTGTCATCTTAAATAGCAAAAGACTTTTTTTTTTTTTTTGTAAAGACAGTGTGTCACTTTATTGCCCTAGGTAGAGTGCCGTGGCATCACACAGCTCACAGCAACCTCCAGCTTTTGGGCTTAGGCGATTCTCTTGCCTCAGCCTCCCCAGTAGCTGGGACTACAGGTGCTGCCACAGCGCCTGGCTAGCAAAAGACTTTTTGAAAGCAAAACAAAAACCTCTCCAAGCCATGTACTCTAGCCAGTTTGTCGTAAGTTCTCTACTAGGCAGGCAGTTTCCCTTGCGACTCATCTTTACCTCTTATCCTAGGTAGTTCCCTACTGGTAATTTCTTCTTGTGAAGGCAAAATACATGGAGGCAAGGTGTAAATATGAGCTGGGAGGAACTGAAGTGAGATTGCTTGAAAAGGTATTTTTCACTAGAGTGTGACCCTGTCTCTCTGTATTATGGTAATAAGGTAGATTAAAAACCCAGTACTTTATTCTTCCCAGTTACTTTATTCTACCTACATTTAGTGTGAAATGCTCTGAGATCTCTTAGAAAAAGTTAATTGAGCAGGTAAGCATAGGTCTCCGAATTCATACTTCATAAATTTTCTATTAGATTTGTATAAAATTGGCAATAGCCATCAACTCTTTTGAGAATTGTAGGAATGATTTACCAATTATTTTCTAGAGATGAGAGAAAACTATTGTGATGAACTAGATTGGGTGTAGTTCCAAAACAAATTGTCAGTGCCATAATTAAGTAAATTGAACCTTAAGAATAACTAAACTCATGAAGAACAATTCCAGTTTACTACTGAATTATTTCTGGTGGGTTTTTGACTTGACGCTGCCATGGAAGTTAAGACTCCAATGTTACTACCGTCTAGAAAATAGAAAAGTGTTTTACACTGAATTAACAGAAACCATTTTATTCTATGGCCATTCTCTAAAGATATTTCAGTTTATGGGATCCTTTTGGAAATGTATGCTTTGGGAGGATGAAGATCATTGATAAATGCTATTTGAGTTCTGAGTTCTGGGCTCGTTGCTTATCAATGAAGGGCAGACAAAGAAGAGAGGACATCTCTGGACCAGGTCTGATAAAGGGCTTGCTCAGGGGTGGTCATCATTTCCAGCTATGTGGATTTGATTTATCCATTAACAACAGCAATCAATAATGTCAGGACTTCAGAAGAGTGTATGAAATAGGCTAATATTTTTCATTTTTAGCCAGACATTTTATCATACTCAATTTTGTTTAAATGCTTCAATTTAACAAATAACAGATTTAAAAATTTTAATGCTTCTACAGTAATGATATGATGTTTTTGGACTTAGGAGTTTTATATGATGAAATGCCATAACAAATATGAATAATCCTTAAAATGTGTAGAAACTAGAGATTAATGTTTAGAATCAGAATTGTCCTGACTATATCTAAGCTTCTAGTCACCACAGATGATTTCTAGAACATAGATATCTGTGTTAACAGTTTAAAGTGGCCATTCAGGTAGATTGTCATGGAGTGCTACCCCAGATGGAAATCCATCCCCTACTTTATGTGTTTTTACCAGACCCCAATCCGGGATCATTTACAGGAAGGCAGCAGTGCTTCAGGCACTCAGTGATTTTCCCAGCGCGTGTAACTGACACATCATCATTGGGGGACCTGAGGATTTGTGGGATTTTACTTAGTATTAAATAATACTGTCACAGATGTATTAGAGCAGCATCCTCCAAAGTTCTTAAGCTTGTACCCTAATATATTCAGTTTCTAACTCTGGATTATCCTGTATATATTTCTACAAACTAGTTTTCTCAAGGAGAATAAAGCACTTTATAACTCCTCAAGTTTTCAGTAATAAAATTAACACTGACTTAAAAATAGGTATTTGTATTAATTCCCCACAGTCACTTTTCTGTCTTTGCTCAGATTGTTTATTCTATAAAATTCCTGTTTCATTGTCTAAGACTTAGACATAGCTTTATCAGGTTGGAGTTGCTATATACAAAATTGTCAATTTTCCCCTCTGGGCATAGTTCTTTATTTGAAGTTCAAATTTCCCTTAAAAGTATTTTTTAAAACCTAATTTTAGTTTTTTTCCTTTAGAATCTTAATTTTTCCTTTATTCTGGATTACAAATATTTATTAAAGTGTCTTATAGTTAGTATTTACTGGCTTGTCTGTATAGATATTTCTATAATTGCTACAACTTAAGTAATTTTACTATAAATGTCTAGTTGAGATAGTATTTTATTTGTATTATTCAGTTGGGCAGATATGTTGGGAATAAATTGACTTTTTTTCAACATGCAGATGGGTATAGATAGTAACAGTTTATTCTCATCCTGCTATAAATTACAAATATACCTTAATTTTGTTACATATATTTAGGAATTTTTATTTGTAGCATATTAATTTATATTCTAGTGTCTGCTTCACATTGATCCATATGTTAAAGATTCATTTGGCTGTAAGTTGATTTGTCAGAGGTACTAGTTCCTAATTTTAAAATTGCTAAGAAGAAAAGCCTTTGAAGTGGTTAAACACTGTAATTTAAGCCGCTGTCCTCCCAAAGGGGGTAAGGAGGACATGGAAGTAATGATGAACATCTCAGCCTGGTAACATGTATTTAAAACACAAAACATGGGTGTGCCTAGAATTTTACTGGAAAACCGTGTGAATCACATAATTGGCAAAAAGGACTAGTGTGTGTGATGTGACTGCTCTGAACATAGTATTTCTTAACCTCTTTGGGGGGAGCTTTTCTGAATCTTAGAGAAAGCTTAATTTTACAGACTAAGGAGAAAATCTGAGGGCTTTCATTGTGAGGGTAGAGGGTTCCTCGTCATTCTGTCTCTGTGAACATGTCCATGGAAAGCAGTTTTTAATTGCACTTGTTTGCCTTTTAATCAGCTTGGTAACAGAAAGGTAGACACCTCTGTAAAAGAAAAAAACTAAGCTGGCTGGTAGTTGGTAGTTTCATTGCTGCAGAATAACAAGAGTTCTTGATAGTACCTGACCCAAAAGCCCACATTTTCTAGTACTTAATAGTAAAGAAAAGAGTACTATGGAGTTTTCAGAAGTCTAATATAGATGCAAGACCTCAATTGTGGTTACTTTAGTGATTTACAGCCTATCTTGACTGAAAAATGCCTGGAAACTCCAGATGGAGTCTTACCTGCTCCTGTCAAGACTATTGTGTATCTTCAAGGCGAATTTAGATCATTTGACTCTCCAGGGCTGCAAGACTAGCTTGTCAACAAGTAAGACCTGAAGTTCAGGGACTAGTAAACTTAAGATGCATACAAGAAAATGCTACTTCTGTACTGGGAGAGTACTAATTAGATGTATGAAATTTGAAAATCTAACTTTAGGACTTCGCTGAAAATAAAAATATTTGAATTCTTCCATGATTGGTAAACGTGGAGTGGTAGGTCTGGCACCACGTGGTTCCTCTGCACAACTCCCCATCATTGCAAGCCGTCCTCTGGAAACGGCCTTAGTCTGTGTGAAGCACTTGACTTCACCGAGGCTTTGTGTCCTGCCTTTTGGCTGGTAAATCCTCCACAATTTTTAGTTCTAAAATAACACTTCCTCCAGGGAAGCTTTCCTTGATCTCTTAGGCTAGGCTAGGCTAGGTTTCCAGTGCATATTGTCATAGCACTCTAAATTTGGGTGTAATTACTTTTAGAATATTTATCCTAATCCTGTGCGTGGTGGCATGTCACTAGGTCAGAAAATATTTGAATAGCAATGAAACTAAGATCATAAAAGTGAGTTATAAAAAATGCTCAAATATTTGAAAAATTATAGGATTAAAGTCACGTTTCAGTTACATAAAATCAGTATACAAATTCTTTTTGTCTAATGACCAATTTAATAATTTCTGTACTAAAGGAAAGACTGGTCTTGGATTAAAACCTTAAGGATCTTTTGAAGCCATATCTGATGTTGTGTCATCGTAGTCACGATAGCCTTTTCTTTGTGTTTAGTTTGTAAAGAAATTATTTCAGAATTGAGTATTTTAAAGTGATTTAACAAGGAGGATTAGAAATGATACCAAAAAGGTAAAGTGAATGTGGTTTTATTTTGAAAACTGGATTTTAAAGTGATTTTAGATCACTTTTAAAGTGATTTTAGAGTGGCTTCATGATGAAGGAATTTTTAACCCCATTCTTACAAGTCTGCAGCTATTTTAAGCGACAGTTATCCTTATAGATTATAGGTAAGGAATTGTAAATTGATAATCAGTGTCAGAAAGCTTTAGTGTTATTTGTTTTTAAATTTATTTAGAAATGTTTTAAAATTGTTTAGGACATGAGCATTGTTGAGAATGTAAGTAGTAAAATCTTGTGTTACAAGATTTTTGCATTTACATGAACTTTCACTCATTTTTCAGAATCTGTTCCTAAAGACAGAGAACCCAATACAAAAATAAGAACATGTATGCATAATCAGAAGGATGCAGTGCAAATGCCTAGTGAAACTCTGAAAGCAAAAATGGTACCTGAGAAAGTTTCCTGCAGATGTGCTCCTGTTGCTGCAAATAAAATAAAGATAATGAGTAATCTAAAAGAAACAATTTCAGGACCAGAAAATGTCTGGATTAGGAAGAGCAGCAGAAAACTGCCCCATTGAAATGCTTCTGCTGTGGCTAAGAAAAAATTACTGAATGTTTGTACAGAGGATGATACAAGGATAAATTTGGAAAGTGAAAAAGAGCTAGAAGATATTGATAGCAAAGTGCTTTTTTTAAGACGGTTTAGATCCTGGAAGGAAAAGGTACCATAGTGACCGTTAGAATGTAGAAGTGGTATCTGAAAACAATCGGGCCACAAGTAAACTGGCAGTTGCATTCTGCTCCTAGCTCTAAAGTCAATCCCTTATTGGCATCTTTTGAGGAATTTTCTAAAAGCCATAATCCAGTGGGTAAAAGTGGGAGAGAGGCTTCCCCCAGTCAGTTCTGGTGCAGACTGCACCCCAGGGAATTCGGAGGAGGGAAAAGATCATGGAGCCTGTAGTTGGGGAGTTGGGAAGACACATGGCTTGCTGTACGATCTCTATTCCTTTCCAGAAAGCAAGGGCCTTGAAATCACTTGGTTTCTTAGAGGAAGAAAACAATGGGAGGTGTACAGAGTAGGTAGGAAAAATTGCAGTCAAAAGACTGAAAAAACTTCAAAATCTCAACCTGATACTAATTTTAAGGGTTTCCCAAGAGTATAAAAATTTACCATTGTGACTTGGTGTCATTACTGAAATCAGGGCAGGAGAAATTAGGCACATTGCCAAAGGAAGTGTGGTGAACTTGTTTTTTGAGTGAAGCAAAAACTTATCCCAGATCTAATCCCTATAATTCATTCATATCCCAAAGGTCTAAGATAATTTGAACTACAAGGACCAGGGGATTCAAAGCTGGGGAAGTTGATTTTTGAGTTCTGAAGTGTAGAATGCTGGGAACAGGCAATTAGAAAGTCCATTAATATCTTTGTTTATAATACTGGAATTCATACTGAATGATGACCACTTGATACGACTAATTCAGGGAATATATATTTCTTCTATGAAAGCTATGAATGTGACAGCTTTTTCTTACTTTATATAGCAGCACTTACAGATGCCAAAACGTGCCTCATTAAGAGGCAAGTCTTATTAAACAGTTAGAAAATAGAAAGTATAGCCTAAGATCAAAACAGTCATATTTTTAGATGATACAGTGAAATCCTATTTCTTGTTTCTCTGCAGCACCTTAAAAGTTAGAACTTGAACACTTTGAGCATTTATTGCAGTCTTATCCCAACAAACTTTAATGGCAGCATGTTTGGCTAATTTCATTGTGGCCTTTGCTAGGGTTAAGATCTGGTCATGGTACAATAAAGAGTTTATTTGCAGTGGGATTTAATTTGTTATCAGTAGGTATTTGTTGAAATTATCAGATTAAATGAATGTACTGTCAAATCTTTATGACATAGTAACATGTTAACTGGAAAAAATAGAAACAAGTTTTCCCATTTTAAAAAATCTGTGAATACTAATATATGATTTGCATGTATAAATCTGAAAAAGTAAACTAGGAACCTAGAAATTTCTATTCCTTTTTTATTACATTTAATGCATATTTTTTGGTTATACAGATGGACCAAGTGTCTAGATTACTTTAGAAATTTGTGTGCGCTTGCATGTCTGTTTAAAAAAAGCTTTATTTTTGTGGGATTTTTTTAATGCATAAGCCAGAATATTCTACTCTAGAGTATGTGTCCTTTCCTCTTTTTGTAGTATACTTTCATCTGAAATACTGTTCCTCAGTATCTTGTGTTACTAGTACAGGTGAGAAAGGGAAGAATTCCTAATAAACTGCAATTACAGGTGCATGGGGTTTGATTTTTGAGTTCTATGAAATGCTTCAACTTATTTTCAGTCCTAAATTTATACTTAATTTAGAATATTAATTTGTTGGGTATATTATGTCAACAAATACTATAAAGCAAAAATGTTTAAGTCTCAGTGAAGCCTATTTTATAGGAAGTTTTTTAGTAATGTCAGTGTAATGAAACAACTTAAGCTTTGAATTTATAATTTACTGTGGCGGGGATAATTTCTGTTACTATTTGAGATTGTATTTTGTCTTTCACAATGGAATCCTTTTCTGGCGTAATATTTAATTTGAACATATATTTGCCCTTTTTTTTTTTTTTTTAAGTGCTTGGCCTAAATTTATTGTAACTGCATGCAATAAGCATTTGTTTAAAATTTAACATTTCTTGTGAAACTGTTCTGTCCCAAATGTATGCAAAATTTAAAGTCATGGCCAAATGTATTACCATTACCTACTATTTGCATAATTCTAATCAACTTTGCAGAAAATATTTCTTCATAATGAAATTGTGAAATCAAATCGAAGGTCTTACTGGTAAAAACGACAAATTATTTAACTAAAGGACTAAGACAAGTGGTGCCCGAACAACTTTATTTTGCAATTTAGTCATTATATTAGACCAGTTAACCCAGGAGTCCTAATGTAGTTTTAAAATATATTGTTAATCCGGGCAGCGCCTGTGGCTCAGTGGGTAGGGCATTGGCCCCGTATACCAAGGGTGGCGGGTTCAAACCCGGCCCCGGCCAAACTGCAACAAAAAAATAGTCTGGCGTTGTGGCGGGCACCTGTAGTCCCAGCTACTCGGAGGCTGGGGCAAGAGAATCGCCTAAGCCCAGGAGTTGGAGGTTGCTGTGAGCTGTGTGATGCGGCGTCACTCTACCGAGGGCGATAAGATAAGATTGTCTCTACGAAAAAAAAAAAAAATATATATATATATATATATATATATAGTTAATCTTGCATGTTTTGTTTCACTAGGGATACTCAAGTTTCCTAAGCTCTTACTAGCTCACAATTTGGTCTTAAATCGTTCTTAAATATTCAAATTTTGCTTCAAAACTAAAACTATTTTTGCAGTAGATGTGTGAAATTGCTAAATACTGATTTCATGCAAATGTTTTTGTGGATCCTTATTAATCCACGTCTTGGAACATGTTTCTAACAACTTTGAGATTTTTTTTTTTTTTTAATCCCAAGAGGCTCCCTCTCATCCCAAAGTAGTACTTAACCTATGAAACTACTGACAAAATTCCCAAATGCAGGCAGTGCTATGTAACATTTCATCACAACTAAGTCTAGGAAACTGTCATTGCAGTACTGGCTACTTTCATTTTCAGGTAAGCTAAGATACACTTTTTCCCCATTTTCTCTTGCTTGGGAGAGAGTGTTCCTCGAACTTTGTCTTCCAGCACATATTAAGACTAATTCAGAAACAATCACATACTTACTAATGAAAGGATATTTAAAAGGGGTTTTTTTGTATTATAAATGGTCGTTTAACAAACTATTTTTACATTCTCATAAAAATGTTTAGATCAGCTTGACAATCACCAGCTTCTGAAATATGAATTCCTATTGCAGAGTAAAGGTCTCATTCTTAACAACACCACGAAACATTGTATTTCTTCTTGCCCTCACTCCACACTGTTCCCAAGAAACGCCTGGGCCCTACACTGGCGCAGGACCGTGGGGCGCTCGGTGCAGCCGTTCGTCCTCGTCGGCCTCAGAAGTGCCCCAGGGCCGCTACCTACTTGGGCCGTCGATGTTCGGAACTGCGTAAGTGCGGAAGTTGACCCCGTCACTCCTAGAGAAGGAAAAGGGAAACCGAGAGAAGGCAGGCGATGCCTGCGGAGTGTACACTTTCCAAATTTTCCCAGACTGGGGCAGAAGGTAACTGAACTCCGATCTCCGACCTGCAGGAACAAGCGGCCCCGTAGGGACCCGCCCTCCCGCTCGCTTCCCGCCTGTCTTAACTCGCAGCCCTGTGTCCCGCTCTCCCCACCGGGTTCAGGCAGCCTCAGGAGACCGCCGTGGGCAGGTGCGTGGCGGTGCGCGGCTGCGCGCGCCGGCGGTGTTGGGGGCGTGCCCTGTTGGGGGCGGGGCGGGGCCGTGCATGGGCGCGTGCGCCGGGCCTTGCGCCGCGGCTGGGGCGGGCGTGTCCGGGGAGACCATGGCGGCCACGTTCTTCGGCGAGGTGGTTAAAGCGCCGTGCCGAGCCGGGACGGAGGACGAGGAGGAAGAAGAGGAGGGGACGAAGGAATCACCCGAGGACAGGGAGGTCCGGCGACAGCTGGCACGGAAGAGGTGAGGCGCCCGGACTCGGGAAGCTGCGGGCTGCGCGCTCGGGCCTGACCGGCCCCGGCCTCCCGCCGCGACAGGGCGCGTTGGCTCCGCGGCCGACGAAGCTGCGTGGCCTTCCAGGCGCCAGTCCCCAGGCGGCCCCCGCGGCTCTGCGCGCGCTCCCCGCCCTCCGCCGTCCTCGGGGCTCGGCGCTGGGGAGCGGTGCGGCGGTGGCGAGGCGGCTTCAGAGGTGTTGACAGACTTCACCCCCGAGGCTCCGTTAGTGCTTGCTGGGCTTGGTTTCCTGTGCTTCCCACTGGGCCCATTTTCCTGGGCTGTAGCGCTGCCGTCGTGCCTCGCACGTGTCGTGGGTTCCGCTCTTGGACACACTGATTCTCTTAAAAATCTCTTACTTACATCCTCCACCCAACGCTTAGCCCTTTGTGTCAGTAACAGATGGATACTTTGTTTTTTAAAGAAAACTATTTTCAAACACACTAAGATGGGAGAGAGTAGTAGAGAGATCCTCAGTGCCCACCTAGTCGTGTAAATTCAACAGATTTTGCCACTCATTTGCCATTTGTTTCCTCTCCCACTACCCCTAAGCCAGTGGTCCTCAACTTTCCTAATGCCGCGACCCTTTAACACAGTTCCTCATGTTGTAGTGCCCCCCAACCATAGAATTATTTTCGTTGCTATTTCTTAACTGTAATTTTGCTACTATGATGAATCGTAATGTAAATATCTGATATGCAGGATGGTCTTAGGCGACCCCTGTGAAAGGGTCGTTCGACCCCCCAAAGGGGTCACAATCCACAGGTTGAGAACCGCTGCCCTAAGCGAACCCCAGTCTCGATGGCCTTTCTCCTTTCCATTTTTCAGAATGCATCTCAAGCAATTTAGACATTTTTTATGTATACTGTTATCATCCCCCTAACAAAATTAATAATGGTTTTTCAGTATCAAATTGTTAGTCCACAGGGTCAAACTTACTTAGTTTTCCCAAATGACATTTTACAGTAGTTTGTGTAAATCAGAATCCCAGCAAGGTCCACAGTTCATATTTAGACGTCTCATTTCATTTAAAGCAGCCCCTCTTCCTTTATCCCTACTGATAGACTTTCTTGTCCCCGGGTCCACTCCACACCACCAGCTTCCTTGTGGTGTCATTTAACATGTGTGAGTCCCTCACCTGCATTTCCTGTAAAAGAATGTTCATCTTGGAGGCTCAGATTCATGTTCAATGTTGTGTTGGCTAGAATGCTTTGAACTGGTCCTTTCTGTTTCCTATTGTATTTCATGCCCAGTGGGATGTTAAATGGGTCAGGTGGACAGCCTGACCACTGTTAGTTATGGTTCTTCATGAACTTTGTATGCAATAGTTTTATTTGTTATCATTGCCTGAACCCATTTTTTTAAGGATTGTAATTATAAATACACATTTTACCTATTACAGAATCATATACATAGGACCCTTTTGTCATAATATGATCCTAATTATATTTAACTTGCTTTAGTTTCATCTTGTTTCTTGTGTTAGGGAGGTGCAGCTCCTTCGAAGACAGACAGATACATCTTTGGAAGTTTCTTTGCTAGAAAAATATTCTTGCTCCAAGTTTATAATTGCTATAGGAGGTAATGCAGTAGGTAAGTAAAAACACAGAAGACTAGACATTTTGTTGAATGAAAGTTATTATTGTGAAGTTATTACCTTCCATCACGAAAGATTTTAAGTGTTTATTACTCTAAAAAAGAAGTTACGTAGAGTAACTTTGTTTCTGAGTAAAATGTACTCCTGCTCCTGTTCTCTCTTTTAAATAAACTTAAAAAATAAGATAAGGAGAACATTCTTGGCTTCAAGAACTTAGAACTGAAAAAAACTGTTCCTAGCTTGTTGAAGTATCCGGTTTACTTAAATGTTTTCAAGTTAATAGAATTCTTTGAGAACATAATAAGAATTCTAAAAATATTTTGTTTTTTTATTTTTTAATTTAATTTAAATTTTTTTATTTTTTTTTTTTTTGAGACAAGAGTCTGTTATCACCCTTAGTAGAATCTAGTGGCATCATAGCTCACAGCAACTTCAAACTCTTGGACTCAAGCATTTCTCTTGTCTCAGCCTCCCGAGTATCTGGGACTACAGGCGCCCACCACTGTGCCCGGCTATTTTTGTTGTTGTTGTTTTAGAGACAGGGTCTCACTCTTGCTCAGGCAGGTCTCGAACCTGTGAGCTTAGGCAACCCACCTCCCAGCCACTCTGAAAATACTTTCGAGCACTTATGTTGTAAGGTCTTTGCATGTATTAATTCATTTGGTGGACTAAGTTAAAGCAGTGTAGAGTTCAGCTAGAACATGTATATGCACAAATACACACATACACCTTTATATTTTTAGGGGGTTCACAGTTTCTTAAGAGAGCATTGGGGAACCCCAGTTAAGCCCCCTTTCTCTATGAGATATGCCGAGTATTTGTAGAATGTAACATGTACATGGTAAGTATTTTCATAAAGTTACACTGACTTAAAAATTTTTTTTTTTGGTAGAGACAGAGTCTCACAGCCCTTGGTAGAGTGCCGTGGCGTCATACAGCTCATAGCAACCTTCAACTCTTGGGCTTAGGCGATTCTCTTGCCTCAGCCTACCATACAGCTCACAGCAACCTCCAACTCCTGGGCTCAAGCGATTCTCTTGCCTCAGCCTCCCAAGTAGCTGGGACTATAGGTGCCCGCTACAACACCCGGCATTTTTTTGGTTGCAATTTGGCTGAGGCTGGGTTTGAACCTGCTGCCCTTGGTATTTGAGGCCAGTGCCCTACCCACTGAGCCACAGGTACTGCCCTGACCTAAAAATTTTTATAGAAGAGTGTTATAGGGAGAGAGTGTAGTAAAAAACTGTCTCCAAACCTGTCTTCTCAATTCCTGGCTCTAGTACTATTTTCTCGTCAGTGTGTGGCCTTTCACTTCTTGAGGGCCTCAGTTTCTTTTTTTGCAAAATGATAGAGGGTTTTGAATGGCACTTTTGTTTCTAAAATACTAGAATAACTTGAGCTTACTTTGTATTGAATAAAAAATGAGCTTTATAGAACCAAATACTAACTGAATGTGAATGTTTTTTCCACAGCGTTTTTGTCATCATTTGTTATGAATTCAGGAGTCTGGGAAGAAGTTGGTTGTGCTAAACTCTGGAATGAATGGTGTAGAACAACCGATAGTGCACATCTGTCCCCCTCAGAGGCTTTTTGTGTGTTTTACCATCAAAAATGCAATCCTTCAGTAAGAAGAACTTTGTATGTTTGGAAAGTAGTAATTTAAGCACCACTTATGTAGTGTTTAGTGTATCTCAGGCTCTCACACGCCAAGTCGTTTGTTTGCTCTGTCCACGTGCACCTTATTCTGATAATAATTCCAAGTAGTGGCTTGACTCTTACATTTTAATGAGAAACAAATAGGCCAGTAGCAGACTTAGGTAAATAAGTATTGCATATTACTTACTTTATATTATACAAGTGTTATGTTCGGATTTATATGATACATACATGGTGACACTTTGGGGTATGTATAAAATTTATTTGACTTAGAACATGTGGAGAAAGAAAAAAATTATTCGATTTGACAAAAAACTTGGAATTCTTTTCAGGTTTTCCTTTGTCAATGCAGTTGCTATGTGGCTGAAGATCAACAGTATCAGTGGCTCGAAAAGGTAAGAGAGAAATGAAAACATGTGAATGGTCAGACCACAGGATTTGTGGCATTTTTTAATTTAAAGACTCGGTATCTTTCACTTAAATCTATGTAGTCAAACATTTTTTATTTTTATTTTTTTGCAGTTTTTGGCTGGGGCTTGGTTAGAACCCGCCACCTCCGGGTATATAGGGCTGGCGCCCTACTCCTTTGAGCCACAGGCACCGCACTATTTTTATTTTTTTTAAGACAAAGTCTCACTCTGGTACCCTGGGTAGAGTGCTGTGGCATCATAGTTCATAGCAACCTGAAACTGCTGGCCTCAAGAGAGCCTCCTGCCTTTGCCTCATTGGTAACTGGGACTACAGGCATGAGCCACAATGCCTGGCTACTTTTTCTGTTTTGAGGAGAGAGGTGGGGCTTGCTCTTGTTCAGGCTGGTCTTGAATTCCCCAGCTCAAGCAATCCACCCACCTCGGCCTCCCAGAAAGCTGGGGTTAAGGCATGAGCCACTGCGGCCTGCTTATGTAGTCCAACATTGATGTAGGAAAGGAATTTGTTCTTTTTTTCTTAAAAATATTATAGCAGTTTGTTATAGAATGTAAAGAATAGAAAACTCAGTACGATCAAGTTAGCAAGTATAATCTGCATTGTGCTAACAATTGTAGGTCATAGAAGTATGAGACACAGATGGCTCCTTCCCACTCTTTACTATTTTGTTAGAAAGAAATACAAGCTTCCCACATGAAACAGAATGTCAAGGGTGAAAACTGTAGTGATGATGATGTGGGTATCAAGTGCACAGGGAGAGGAGGTGTGGTAACAAGTGTTCTGCTTGCTCTAGGCTCCAGAATAGTACATTCATTTTTCTTAGCATTAGGAATGAATAGATGGAGTCTTCATTTCAGGGGGAAATTATGGACATAGTATGGGTCCAAAAAAACAAATATTTGAGTGAATAATTTAAATCAACTAGGAATTTTAGGGAAAAACCATTATTTTGACTGTTGCATCTTACTTTTAAATGAAGTAGACCTTTGAGGCTTTACATGCTTAGCAACATCTCAGCTTAAATCTCAGCTTAAATTTTAGATGCTAAATTTTTTTTTTTTTTTTTTTTTTTTTTT
>CAUYRH010001529.1:0-20987 GCA_963574655.1 Perodicticus potto
AGAAAATATCATGAATGTTACATTAATCAGGTGGATAAAAATATCTCCGATTGTATGGGAAGCCCGCACACTGTACTCCAAGCCTGAATCATTGTACACAGTTATGACTCAATAAAAAATAATTAAAAAAAAAATAAAAAAATAAATCCTTTCAATGAAATTTCATGGATTTGGTTTTTTTCTCAGTGACTAAATGATTATTAAAATCTTAGTGCTTTACAAATTACTGAATAAAAACTTGTCTACTGATACTAACCTTTGTATTAACCTACAGAATATGTCTACTAATAACTGACTCTTAGAATGCCAATACATTGTGTATTTTAAATACACAAGGGATTCACAGGAAATACTTTGTAGTTTAAGTAAAAATAAGATGTCTAGAAATTAAGTAGGTTTTTGTTTAAACTTGATTCATTTATTTGTACTAAAGTAGCACATTCGGTAACACCGCATTTATCTGGTCATTTTCCAGAATAAGATGGTATTTTCCAGGTAACTGATCATAAATTAGTTTTCCAGGTAATTGAATCATATACCTTCAAGGACTAAAACCTTTTAAATGTAACCATTTTTGCTGGAAATTTTTATGAAATATATATTTTCTATCTTCCTAATTTCCTGTGTCTTTAATCAAAGGTTATTCAATGTAATTTGACCTATTTTCTTATGATTGTTTTTTTAAACATGAAATAGGTGAATTTTATGCTTACTTTTAAAAATTTTTTGGTGTTTCTTGGTCAGATTATTAATAAATACCATTTCTTCTACTGTCGTTCTCACCTTCAATAACTCTTCTTTCTCCCTTATTTTTTTTTGTAAATTTAAAAACAAATTTATGTTCCATGGCTTGTACAACCAAAGTTATTAGGTTTTAGTGTTTGTGGTAAATCAAAATCCAAGAGGATCAGGGTGAGAGCCAAAGGAAGTAAGGGTATGCTTTAGTGCTATTTCTTTTTGCTAGTTGTGTCATCCTTTCACATTTTCCCAGCTTGCTTCTGGGTTTGGACTTTGTTCTGAAAGGTTGATAATTGTCAGGTTACTGACTCAGGGTATGTTACGTCTTACCTTGTACATTCACCTTTTCTTCACAGGTGAGTAAATGGATCATGAATGGAGTGTTCTGGGAATCACCCATGCTTATACACAGTAGTACTAGAACTCAGTTTCCTCAAGTCTTCTATATCCAAGTCTAAAGTGTTTCTACTCTAACTATCATGATAATTCCAGATAATTATAACCAACATTCTTGATAAGTTAAAAAAAAAATCTATATTCTTTCTTGATGAGATTCTTGCTCTTCCTCTAACCTAGGCTATCAAACTAGTCATTGTAGACTTCTTAACATCCGACAGTCTGAGTTACTAAAGCCTTGTCTGGTTTACAGCCTGAGTATCTGTAGATTCTTCCCTCCTCTCCTTTCTTGTTATATGGCTCTGCTTCAGTGCCTTTTGCTTTCTCTCCCTCCTTTTTCTATTCCCTGTCCCCAGACTCATTTGCCTTAAAAACACCACCTATTTGGCCAATAAATATGGTGGTAGAGAGGGAGAGACTAAACAAATATGAACACCTGAAGGGTAGAGAGTAAAGTACAAATGGCTAGAAAATCTAAATACCCAAATACAGAGAATAATTGAACTATGTATATAAAAATGTGAAGAAAAATGATGCAGTCATTGCCAACTTAAACCACGTAATCAACATAGAATATAACACAGTGAAAATTCACCCTGTGTGCATATGATATATAACATAAACATCTCTCTTTTTACATGTTTAAAGATTAATGTTATTGGTGATCTATTCCCAACCTGGGGCAATACTAAGTAAATAGTATGGACAGTGCTGAAGAATGTGAGCTTTATTAATTGAATTGACAAGATGGTTAAGACTACTCATTGATAAAGACAAAAGGAACTGAGTTACTCAGACTTGAAAAAGAAAGGTCAAGGGAGAACTTACATATAACTTTTGAATATATAAACTTTATTTTTCTGAGGGAGATACAAAAATGAATTCTGTGTATTCCCCAAATTGTAAGGGTTTATTAATAGTGTTTTAAATGTAAATATCTTTATTTTTATAACCTTAACATTTTCTATATTAAGTCAATTATCATTGTAAGTTTATAATGAAAAATATTACTAGATATTTTGTTTATCCTTCAAATATGGAAATTCACGTTCTAGGAATTTGGGGGGGATTATTCCTCTGATAATTTCCTTTTTTGTCTTTAATGTCTTTTTAGAAGTCTTACTAATTTCCTGATGAATTTGCTGGATTAATCCTCCAATTTTTGTCTATTTTTCTTTTATCTGTCTCTTTGGTTACCCCCACATCATTGTTTCACAATATTTTTTTTCTTTGTTATCTGAAGATACTCATTTTCTTTTGTTTGGTTTCTTCATTGCCTCTGTTTCTTCTTCCTGTTTTCAAAATTTTGTTTGAATTTTATTGTGGTGGTAAGAATTCATAATACGAGATTTACCCGCTTAACAATTTTTTTTAAAGTGTATAATATGATATTGTTAAAGGTACAATGTTGTATAGCAGATCTCTCGAGTTTACTCGTTTTGGATTGCTGGAACTTTATGCCCTTTGATTAACTATTTCATTAGTCTCTCCCATAGCGCCTAACAACCTCTATTCTGTTCCCTGCTTCTGTGAGTTTGATTATTTTTGGTAACTCATATAAGTGAAATTATACATCATTTTGTTCTTTGTGACTAGGTTATTTTCCTTAGCATGATGTCTCTTAGCATAAAGTTCATCCATCTTGTCACTAATATTCAGATTTCCTTCTTTCTTCTAAGGCTGATATTATGTTCCTTGTGTGTGTGTGTGTGTGTGTGTGTATAATGTAATACATATATACATATGTATTACATACATGTATTGCATATATATGTGTGATTTCCTCTTTCTAAAATGGGAAGTCTTGGCTTGGCATCTGTAGCACAGTGGTTACGGCACCAAGTGGTTATATACACCGAAGCTGTCAGGTTTGAACCCAGCCCAGACCAGCTAAACAAAGGCAACTGCAACAAGAAAATAGCTGGGCATTGTGGCAGGCACCTGTAGTCCATATATATAATCAGTTCTGATTATATATATATATATATATATATATATATAATCCATATATATAATGGATTTTATATATATATGTATATATATAATCCATTCATCTGCTAGTGAATTTAGGTGCTTCCATATCTTAGCTATTGTGAGTAATACTGCATTGAAGATAGGAATGCAGATATCCGTTTGAGATCTTGATTTCACTTCCTCTGGGTATATATCCAGAAGTGAGATTGCTGGATCGTATGTTTAATTCCATTTTTAATTTTTTGAGGACCTCCATACTATTTTCTATAATGGTTATTCAATTTTGTATTCCAAACAACAGTATATAGATTTCCAGTTTCTCCACATTCTCACCAGCACTTACATTTATTTATTTGTTTGTTTATTGGGGGTTAGTGGCCATCCTGACAGCTGTGAGGTGTTATCTTACTGCCATTTTTGTTTACATGTACCTTGTTCCTTTATTATTTGTTTGGTTTTGTCTCTGCCTTTAATGTTGGAAGCTTTCCTCTATTGTCTTTTGGTTGATAGTTGCCCCTTCGTAAACTCTTTGCATGTGGATATGACTGTTGTGCCTTTTTATAGGGTGATCAATCTTAATTTCACTGGCATTGTACAGCTGTATATATAGTTCTCTCATTACATGTTAAGTTCTCTATCTTTACCTAGCAAAACTAGAAATTTATTTAAATTAAGCATAAGAAAGACTTAAATTCTGGGAATGTAGACGGCACATTGAATTCTCATGGAATTACAATTTCTGAAAGCTTTTAAATTATTTTTATTTTAAAACATTAGTTTTATCTGTAATGTTATCAGTATGGGAAATTTTGTTGGAGGAATTGGGAATAGAGTCCTTTTTTTTTTTTTTTTTTTCTTTTTAATAGGGAGGGTGTTGTTTCAGGAGAATTCCAATTCCACTTTCCCAAAGTTTGCCATAATTTAGAGGTTAAATTAAATTTAAATTAACAAATTATAGCATATATTTTCTTCTGATAGAATTACTATCCACTTATATGGTTGAGAATGCCTACTAAGTCGTTACTGTGATCCTTAATTAGGATGAAATAATGAGTCATTTAATTTATTCTCATAAAGTTAATTGTAGGGATACCATTTCATCTAAAAATAACTTAAATGTTGTAAACCAGTGTAAAAAATGGGCAGATATTGGAAGGATAATTCACTATTTTTATAGAAAGAGCAGTGATAAATATTTTCTCAAAATTGTTTTATTCATAGATGTTACGGGTCTTATAAAGTAAGAAAGATGTACTTAGCCTTATGGTTTAAATTAATAAAATGTACCAATTTATTTCAGAACTATCAAAGCCAATAAAATAAAAAAGCTTGCACAATAACTTTCATTAGTGTGATTGTGTTAAGTGTAGTTGATTCTTTTATCAAAACATAGGAAGTCTGTGGTATGCTATAAAGAGACCCTTTGTTTATCTTTTAATTTAAAAGGAAAATGTGTATTCTAATTATATGCACTAGTGTTGAATGTTATATAAGTTTATGGCTCTTATTCTTAATTTTAACAGCATTCAATTACCTTATACCATATGGCTGCAGTGTGTTATATAGAAAGAAAGCTTTGCTGATAATCATCCAGGCTCAGTTACACTACTGATAAGCTGTGTGACTTTATGCAATTTATTAACTTCTCTACTTTAAAGTTTTCTCAGTTGTGAAGTGAGAGCCTTCTATAGCATGATCCCTTAGAATTCCTATTTGTAATATTCCTTGATTATATGACAAATTATGTCTATATAGGACTTTCTTTTTCAATTAATAAATGAATAATGCAAATTTTTTAAATGTATATTTGTTTATGTACATACACATAACGGTTACATAATGTACACATAATGGTTAAATATGTATGTAAGCACATGGCTGAAAGTTCAGACAGTGTCAAAATATATAAACTGAAAAATGAGTTTGTCACCATCCTCAGAACATATTAAAAAAAAAAGTCTTTAGTGACAAAACTATAATTGCTAATGCTTTCTTGCAGAAATTCTCCTACATGTGTCAATATATGCACATAAACTACCGTCCAGTACTATTTAGCATCTTACATTTTTTTCCTTAACATCTTTGCAATGATTTTATTTACACACATTCCAGAACAACTTATTTCTAGACAATGTCTGGTAGCTATAATTTATAAATTAATAAGAAATTTAAGTTTTCTTTTTTTCTTAAATCTTAATTTTATCCCCTGCATATTTGAATTGTATCAGCAGAATAGTTATTAAAAAATCTATGCCTAGAAAATGTCTGGAAGTAAAGCAGATGTTAACAATATTTGTATTGGGTGGTGAATTTGAAATGATATTTTTTCCTTTTCATTGTGATTTTCTGTATATATTTCTAACAGCTGATATTTTATTGGGAAAAATTCACTTTAATAAGAAATACCATGCTATTAAGAAGTAATTATCAATCAGTAGTTATTTAATTCATTTATAAAACTGTATTCTTTATTGACTATTAAATCATACACCTTTAAAAATTCCCCTCCCCCTCTTTTTTTCCTTTTTTTTGAGACAGAGTCTCACAACATCGCCCTTGGTAGAGCCGTGGCATCACAGCTCACAGCAACCTCAAACTTTTGGGCTTAGGCAATTCTCTTGCCTTAGCCTCCCTAGTAGCTGGGACTACAGGTGCCTTCCACAATGCCCGGCTATTTTTTTTTTTTTTTCTTTTTGGTTGCAGTTGTCATTGTTGTTTAGCATGCCCAGGCTGGGCTTGAACTCACCAGTCTTGGTGCATGTGGCTGGCATCCTTCTCACTAAGCTATAGGTGCCAAGCCGTTTTCCCTATTTTTTAATTGAAGTATAATTTATATACAATAAAATGCACAGATTTTACCTATACCCTTTGATGAGTTTTTTAGCCACTATATTAAAATATAAAATATTCCAGCAATCTCATAAGATTTCCTCAAGTCCCTTTTAAATCTGTCTCTTTCCTCTACTCAGGCAACTACTGATGTGAGATCTGTCATCATGGATTAGTTTTTTCTGTTTAGAACATCATATAAATGGATTCCATATAAATCCTATAAATGGAATACAACTCTGTGTACACTTTTGTGTCTATTTATATGTTACATCACTAATTAAGTATCCTCATCATTATTTTAAAATATCCATTACTCTCTTTTTTCTTAATGTTTAAGTAACTGGCTGAAGTCACACTGCTGAGAAGCGTCATAGCCAGAGCTTTGCCTCAGTGCTCTTTTCTCTAATACTATACATACTAGGTCTTTCCCCAAATGTGATACATACTATTTCCTTGATAGGAAGGAAGAATGATCTCAGATTGTAAGGATTTTTTTGTATTTTATTCCTTATATGTAAGATCTCCACTCTAGCACCATGATTCATTGGGTTTGTGAAGTATAACAACCTTGTTAACAAAAGAAGAATTGGTCTTTCTTCAGCAAATATTTATCAGGCAGCTACTGTGATCAGGCACTCTTATATGTAGATTGTTGACTGTGAACCTTGGATGTGGGATGATTTCTTTGCAATAGGGAGTCAGGGAACTTTAGATATCGGCATTTTGAGCAGTCTCCAGAGAAGATTCCACTACTTTTCTGCCTGGAAGGTGGCAGCCTGGATGCCAGGAAGTTTAGTTGGAGGTATATGCATAAATCCATGTAATCAATCTGTTGCCAATAAAGCATCCTGGCCACAACTATCTCAAAGTCTCCCTCTTCTGAGAATGAACCGCCAGTGCTTGTTTAGGACAGAAGAGGGCAAAGGAATCCAGACACTGTTTTTTAATGGTCTTTCAAGTAACTTTCCTTATTTTGGTTCCTCTTACCTCTGGGGTGGCTCTAGCCATCAGTCTGTGGAGCCTGCAAAGGGGAGATTTTGTATTATAAATTTGACTGGCTGTTTGTTTTCCCCATTGCCAAATTAGGATTCAGCCTTCATGGGTCAGGTCTTCCCTCTTCTGCTGCTGTAACATTTCCCACCTGTCTACATTATGTATTCTCTTGTGTCTCTACCTCTTACAGTTTATCTTGGAAGGACTGTTTTTTTCTCCTACGTACAGGTCTCTTGTTAATTTTGTCTTTTCACTAATAAGTGTCTTTCTATTCTAAGACAGATTCTGAAATAGTGCATTTTTGTTTTTTCTGTAAATCAATGTCATTTTGATCCTAACACTTTTATATTGCCCTGTCAACAAATTATCCTCATTCATTCTTAAGGTAAGTCACCCCTTACCTAGAAAGGAGGATGGTGTCAGATTGTGAGGTGCCTTGGATGTCATGCTAAGGGATTATGTTGTATTCCTTATAAGGTGGGAATTGATGAAGCACACATACTCTCTTGTATCTACCCAACCAGCTGCTTCTGTGCTAAGCTCCATTGCAGAACTTCATGAAGGAGGATCTAGGAGAATAGCCCATTCAGGCCCAGATGAAGAGGCGATCACGCAAGTGAATGGATAACATTCGGGACTGGGTTTGAACCCGCCACCTCTGGCATATGGGGCCGGTGCCCTATTCCTTTGAGCCACAGGCACTGCCCCCAGGCATGGTTTTATAGGTACAGGCTCAAAAGGCAGAAGGAATCTTCTTGAGAGTTTTTTGCTAGATGCTGTTTCCTGCTTCTCTCCTGTCCCCTAAATTGGTATGTCATTTGTTGGGGACATTTACCATGAGATAGATCCTTACAATCTGGAGCCTAGCAAAGAGTAATGTACCTTCCTAGCTCCTTCAGAGTAGGGTCATATCTCATTTGTATTTGGAACAATGGCATCTGGCATAATTTTTGGCACATAATAGGTGCTCAATAAACAGCTGTAGAATGAACAAGTGAGATAGTTATCATCATGATGCTCATACATGTCCAGGAGAGTTGTAGGCATAAATGAGGTTGGGAAGAGTTATTGCACACATTTCATGGTTCTCCCATCAGCGCATGCAGGATCTAAATGAATGAAGAGTGCCCATTCTAGGATGATAAATGGTAGCTGATATTTGACCTTGGTGTAGGGTTAGAGAATGGCAGGTGGGAGAGCATGAGCCTTATCTAATAATACTATTGCTGCGTGGCTGCAGCCTATAGGCATAATGACACAGTTTCTAATTTTTTAGATTTAAGTAAAACTCTGGATAGTAGTATAAATCATCTTTTAAATTCAAATTTATAATAATTTGAGGCACAAATAAAACATATATATGGGTCATATTTGGTCCTAGACCTTCACATTGTCACCTCTGGTAAACCAGACAAAAAGAGGCCTATGTTGCCAACAACCTGTGTTAAAGGGGAAGGTAGAAAATATCCTTCAACTAGATTGAGAAGTAAGCAGTGAAAGAAGTAGAAAAGAAATGAATCTGGGGTGGTGCCTTTGGCTCAAAGGAGTGGGGCACTGGCCCCATACACTGGAGGTGGTGGGTTCAAACCTGACCCTGACCAAAAACTGCAAAAAAAAAAAAAAAAAAAAATAATTTGAATCTTAAGAAAAGGCATTTAAAAAGTCTGGGCAAGACTGATAAATAACTGCTATGATACATCCTATGGCAAAGTCAAGTAGTTAGAGAACATAGTAAATTGTTCATGAATGCAGAGAATGTGATTACATTATATAGCTAGTTTTGATCTGGTATAAATGTGGTAAAGACTATAACTTAATTATCAACTGGACCAAACTTATTTTTATAGTTGTCAAGTTTATATAAATTAATCATTTTGAAAACCATCACCTATATATTTATAATAAAAACTTTAAAGGAATATTTATAATATTTCAAGGAATTTACATGAAACTGTCAAGGAATCACTATTTTTATATCCTCTGTGATAGAATGGAATTCCATCTTGTCTGTCAGGGAGAAGTTATGTCTGTAGATTCTAATTCAGGAAGGTTTATTTTACTGGAGGGAAGCCCAGTTGAAATCCCAGTGTTAATTTCCTGTCATGTTAACTACAAAGAACAAATTTCCAAAGTCTGTTAAACATGTGACATAATCATTTTGATTTGTTAAATTTGATGTATTTTTCAGGTGACATATGCATTTTAATTCAAAATTGAACAAAGTATATCATTGAACATAATAAATATATATAATGAATTGAACTAATACAGAATGTTTTCACTTTTACATTAATTGCTGAAAGTTACAATTAATTATAATTTACTCTAACGCGTGTTTTGTACGAGTTAGAGATCGTCTAGTAGAACAAACAAAATCCATTTACTAAGTTCCTTCCCTGTACTTCCATATGCATAAAGTAACACAGATGATTTGTTATAATCACTATGTTAAAAAGTAAAGATGGTATACTAATGTAAACCATAGACTGATCATTCGGTGTATGTGTATGCCTCCTTGCTTTTTCTCATGTGTTTACTTGCCTCTGCCTGGAACATTCCATCTACTCTCAGCCTCTCTTCTTTCTAATTTTTCTTGTAGAGTCCTGTATATGCTCCAGGGGCAGTTTAAAATGTTATTCCTTCTGTAGTAATCACTATCACCTTCTTATCACCGTACCCATAATACTTTGTATATACCATGGATACACCACTTATCAAATAATTTTTTTGATATTTATCTTTTCCACAAGACTGAACTCCCACAAGTCAGGCATTTAGACATGTATCTGATATAGGGGAGATTTTTGACAAATGATTGTTGAATTAGATTGAATCCGTTCAGTAAGACAGACATCATCCCAGTATAAATTAGGCAAATAAACTAATAACCCAGTGTGTTATTGAAGAAGCATTAAGCTTAAAAGTATTAGGAGCTAAATATCCTTGTATATTATGTAATTCAAACAAAGGAAAAAAAAATAAGAGCCTTTAAGATAAGGACTAGGTATGTACTTAAGCCTTTGTAAGCTAATTTAAAAACATAACACTAATTATATTTTAACATATTATGATTTATGATTTAGTTCTTTTTTTTTTTTTTTTTTTTTTAGACAGAGTCTCAAGCTGTCACCCTGGGTAGAGTGCCATGGCGTCACAGCTCACAGAAACCTCAAACTCTTGGGCTTAAGCAATTCTCTTGCCTCAGCCTCTCATGTAGCTGGAACTACAGGTGCCCGCCACAACACCTGACTACTTTTTGTTGTTGTTGCAGTTGTCATTGTTTAGCTGGCCCGAGTCGGATTCGAACCTGCCAGCCTAGGTGTATGTGGCTGGTGCCCTACCCACTAAGCTGATTTAGTTTTTGATAATAAATCAGTGACAAACTCAAATTTGTATTTAGAATAATAAATTTTTCTAATAATATGCAATAGATTTCTGATTATTTTATAATCTGATATTATAGTTTAGATATGCCATAAATACAATGAGGACTCTGAAGTCTATCAACTGTAAAAATTTCACATATTACACCTTAGAACACTGCTTTCTCCCCAACATCGGTATTGGAAAGCCGATTCCTTGTCTCCAAAAGATCTTTCTCAACCTGTACTTTTTTGTAGAGGTTTGAACATGAACCCTGCTTTGCACAGGCCTGTGAAGCCATAACCTTTTCTGCCAGGCTCCTGGGCAGAGTCCCAGGGCTTTCAGAGAGAGGTATCCAGTGAATAGGGGTTCTAGTAGGAGACGTTTTTGTATACTCAGCTCATATTATCATGCCTGGTGTATTATAGGTTAGTATTTAATAATTGTTTAATCTTAATTAAAATGGCATTGATATTTTAATCGATAAAATTATTAAAATAAAAAAATATTAAGATTTTAATCTGTAAAAATTATAACACCTTACAATAGCTGTTGGATATACCTTACAGTACTATTGTCTCTCTTTAAACCTCTCTTTGAAACTGTGCGGTAGGTTAGTTTTATTCTTTGATTACTAGAAGTAACTTCAGAAAAGGCATAGAGCTTTAAAAAGGGGCTCTTTCAAGTACAAATGGAAAAATTAGAAAAAGCATCAAAGACAAAGACTTCTAAGAAGGAAAGGAAAAATGATATACACTCTTTTCAAAAGCTTCCCAAAAAGAAAGACTAGGAAAAAGGAGGAGAGTCTAAATCTTGCTGATGGCATCCTTTATTTCCTTACCTGCCTGTTCTCATTTTCTAAAGCCAGGAGTTTATTTTGGGTAAACTAACCTTCACGGTGAGGTTGTATTTATTGTTTCTACTTATCTTCATATTGGGACAAGATTAGAGATAATGCCTGTTTGTTTTTCAAAGTTTTTTTTTTTTTGCCAAAATGTGTTGTACTATATGTTCAAGCTAACTATTTTTATTTTAGTTTTGAAAGTTGATGAACTAATGTTTCTACCACTAGCAAAAAAAAAAAAAAAAAAAAAAATCGAGATGTTACCATAGGGAAATGGTCATTGAAATGGCATTTGTGATAGCATTTGACCTTTCAAAAAAAAAGATCTCATTTTGCTTGGCTTCTTGTTATACTCAGTGTGTTTAATTTGTTTTATTAATGTGATCATTGTCTGTGATGAGTGTGAGGGGAAAGTCACAGGGCCAGACCCCTGCCCCATAGGGGAGCCATTGTTATTAAAGAGATGGCTGTCAATTCTGAAAGGAGCAGGAAGCAGAATGGGCTCCCAGTGGGGAGGAGGCGATTTCATTTCTCATGATCTGCTCTTAGTTATTAATATCTTTCTAGGGCCTATTACTAATAGTGGGTATTGAAAATAACACATAGGCACATAAAGGCAGGTTTGGAAACATATAAGATATCCATTTGCTCACATCTAAGAAAAAAGTTTGGAATGGCATTTACTGTTTCTCAGCAAGCAAAACACTGAGTTTGTTTATCATAACTGTGTTATGAATGCTTAGATATAGGCAGTAGTTATGTGGTCTTCACTTGTGTAATGTGTTTTAAATTGATGTTCATATGTCTTCAATTCCATTTTTGGTATAATCTGTACAACAGATTTTTTTCAGAGCATTTAATGAATATTAGCTTCTGAATTGCTTCAAAATATTCATTTATTCGTTACTTAATAATGAAAACACCAATGGGAACATCTAAGTTCTGAAAACTTTGTTTTTATCATTAAGATGAGCCATATTTTATTTTTGAAAAATGATCATTTCTGTACTCATAAGTTATTATCTATGCTACTATTCAACTTGTTTAATTCCTTCCTCAACCATAATAATTGTATAGTTTTTATATTTGAATTATTTTCCTCATATATTGTGTTATTCTTGACTAAATGCTTTTTTCTTTAGTAAATGCTTTTGACAATCTGGCCTTTATAACATCAATTTCATTTTTAAATGCTGCGGAGAATTCTTGACTGCTTATAAATTTTCTAGTATTGTTCTGTAAGAATTCTTTACTTCCCAAGGACCATATGTATCTGTCTTAGTTCCTGATAGTTTATAAGTGCCAGAATAATTTAGAAGGCATTTTTTCTTTGCAACTTAATTTAAAGTAGAACACATTTTGCCATAAAAAGTGATATAAGAAATAGCATGGATCAAGCAGCTATAAAATGACAGCAACCTCAAAAGCAGCTGAAGCATGCAGAGAGCATGACACTGGGGGTTTTGTGGATATGGCCTGAGTCCTGGCCACACTCAAATGAAGTATGAGGCCTCTCCTAGTCACTACCTGTTTCTTGGCTTCAGTTTCTTTACATGGAAAATGAGCTATTGGTCTAATGATGCCCCAAGGTAAGTCATTGATTCTAGTTTCTAGAAGTTCAACATGAACATTGACAACTTATCTAGTCTTAATATTCCTCTTTGAATCAAAGCACATTTTGAGATTGCATTCCGAAAAAATCAGAGAAACTAGGTTATGCCACAAGACTTAACCACGAAAAATCTTAGTGGCATAAAACCAGTTTATTTCATGCTTTTGGTGCACTGTGAGTCTGGGCTGGGTGGAGTATTTCTGCTCATCACAGTCACTCAGGGACCTGAAATGATGGAGCAGCCACCATTTCAAACACTGTTGACAGTGTCAGAGGTAAGAGAAGTGCAGCAGACATACATACAGGAAGTCTCACATTATGAGCAAGATGTGGGCCATCTTTAGGTCTGAGCATGTAACTTGTAATCCTGATGAACAGTGCATGTATGTTCATAATAATAACATATTATAATGGCCTACATGGTAACAATCATACAGTATAATACTATAGTAATAATATTATCCCTGCCCTATAATAATAAATTATGGAAACTATTGTGCTCTTTCTTTTAATTCAAATCGAACATAAAGGCAAACTCATGTAAAAATTTAGATAAGAGATGTGAGAAATTTCAAAAGAAAATATTAAAGGTTAACACTCATCAAAGGTTGTATCATTGTCTTGCATACTGGAAGGGGCATGTTTGAGACAAGAATGTAGGCTAACATAAACCAGAAATGATGATGGAGTGATGGCAGAGAATCAGGAATTGATTCTGTTGCTAGAGGAAGAAAGATTACCACTGAAGTCAGTTTCTTGAAAGAGTTATCCACGGTTATTTGCACAGCCTTATTTTCCCGTCATAAACAGCCTTACCACAGCTGATGTTCTTACTAACTGCATAGTAAACATTTGTAAACTGCTCCATCTTAGAATCTTGCTCCCCCAGCTTAGCAAATACTTGTTCAGAGAAACAAAAGATTTCAGCTAATTCTTTTGTAATAAAGTTTCTTGGCTCTAGGTCTTCTCATTTGTCATGTTCTTGCATTTCTGTCAGTTGCTTCTCTATGAGACTAGCGTAAAGATGATTGTGCCATGTGGGTTTGTTTATATGCTCAGAAGAAACTAGTTCCTGAATTATTAATTATTTAATTATAAATTATCCTTAGGGGGAGCCTTGAGAGCCTATTGATAAATATGGAATGCCGTAAGTCAGGTCTTTGTTACCTGGAGACTGTCTATATAATTCACTGGCTCCTAAAGCTTCTACTTGCAAGTAAGTTTGTAACTTATGCCTGTATTTCATTGGCTGCAGCAAGTGATTCAGGAGCAGGAGAGTGTGGTCCTGACAGAGCCAACAGGGGAATGGGACTACATGTTGGCAGCAGGATTGACACCACACTTTATAGAACGCTGCTTCTGACCAAAGCCAATTTAAGATGAAGTGTGGTTTTTTTTGTTGTTTTGTTCTGTTTTGTTTTTTGAGACAAAGAGTCTCAGTCTGGGTAGAGTGCTATGGTATTATAGCTCACAGCAACCACCAACACTTGGGCTCATGATATCCTCTTGCTTCAGCTTCTTTTTTTTTTTGCAGTTTTTGGCCGGGCTAGGTTTGAACCTGACACTTCCGGCGTATGGGCCCGGTGCCCTACTCCTTTGAGCCACAGGTGCCACACTTGCTTCAGCTTCTTGAGTAGCTGGGACTATAGGCACCTGCTACAAGGCCTGGTTAGTTTTTCTGTTTTTAGTTAGAGATGGGGGGTCTTGCTCTTGCTCAGGCTGATCTCAAACTCCTGAACTCAGGCAATCCATCTGCCTTAGTCTCCCGGAGTGCTAGGATTATAGATGTGAGCCTTGTGCCCAGCTGAAGATGGAGTTTTATTGATTAACAGACCTTTGCAGGGCACATTTTCATATTGTACACAGTAGCAATGACAGTTGGTATCAAAGCTGTGAGGGACAGGTAAAGACATTACATCATAAGCAGAGAAATACATGAGATTGATGTGAAAGGATTAGAAGACGAACAGTGGTGTATGTACCAAATAGGCATTTCAGCAGGATTTCAAATGGCCTAGTATTGATGACCAATTCTAGGTCAGGATGATATTGAACATTTGGGGAAAAGAAAAGATTTATGTAGATTCAAACCTAGCATGTTGGGGACTGTAGGCATCCTTATAGTTGTCCACTTCAGAAGTCTTGTTACTTCCTGTCCTTCAAGGCTTAATTCAAATATTATTTATTTACATGTGTTTTTCCCAGTTCAAATGTGAACTTCTTCAGAGCATTTTTCTGTCCTTTGTGCCTAGTACAAAGTACTTTGAATGCACTATATAAATATTGAATTGAAACCAGCTGGCAGTCCTTTCCTGGGTCCCCATGTGCCTGTAGTTCCCTGGGTGGTTCAGCATTGCACTAGATCAGGACCAGGCACAGGATTGATTCTGGTAGAAGCAGCTAAAGCAAGATGGCATTTCTAAGACTTCTGGATGCTGCTCCGTAAATTTTGATGGAGTGAAGTAAGGGGTAATAAAATTATACTTTGAGATGTAAAATGTGAAAAGGAAAAAATAAAATTGTACCTAAAATATAACTTTTGTTTAACATATGTAAGTCCATAAACATTATTCACCCTATCAACAGAAGCAAAAACAAAGACCATACGATCCTCTCAACAGATGCAGAAAAAGCATTTGATAAAATCCAGCAACCTTTTCTAATTAGAACACTGAAGAATATAGGCATAGTTGGCACATTTCTTAAACTGATCAAAGCTATCTATGACAAACCTTATAGTTAATATTTTACTGAATAGAGTAAAACTGAAAGCTTTTCCACTTAGAACCAGAACCAGACAAGGTTGTGCTCTGTCACCACTACTGTTGGACATAGTGATGAAATTTGTAGCCAATAAAATTAGGCAAGAGAAAGAAATAAAGGGCATCCAAATGGGTGCAAAGGAGGTCAAACTTTCCCTCTTTACTGACCATATGTTCTTATACTTAGAGAACCCTAAAGACTCCTCTACAAGACTCTTGGAAATCATCAAAAAATACAGTAATGTCTCAGGATATAAAACCGATGTCCACAAGTCAGTAGCATTTGTATACGCCAATAACAGCCAAGAGGAGAGGCTAATTAAAGACACAATTCCCTTCACCATAGTTTCAAAGAAAATGAAATACCTAGGAATATACCTAACATAAGAGGTGAAGGCCCTGTAAAAAGAAAATTCTGAAACTCTAAGAAAAGAAACAGCAGAGGATATTAACAAATTGAAGAACATACCATGCTTAGGGCTGGGAAGAATCAACATTGTTAAAGTGTCTATACTTCCCAAAGCAATCTACCAATTCCATGCTATACCTATTAAAATACCAACATCGTACTTTCAAGACTTGGAAAAAGTAATTCTTTGTTTTGTATGGAACCAGGAAAAACCCCATAGAGCTAAGGCAGTTCTTACTTATAAAAACAAAGCTGGGGGCATCAGCATACCAGACTTTAGGCTATATTACAAGGCCATAGTGATCAAAACAGTATGGTAGTGGCACAAAAATAGAGACATAGACATTTGGAATCAAATAGAAAACCAGGAAATAAAACTAACATCTTACAGCCACCTAATCATTGATAAACCAAACAAGAACATACACTGTGGGAAAGAATCCCTATTCAATAAATGCTGCTCGGAAAACTGGATATCCACATGTAAAAGATTGAAACTGGACCCACAACTGTCTCCACTCACAAAAATTGATTCAAGATGGATAAAAGACTTAAATTTAAGGCATGAAATGATAAAAACCCACATAGGAAAAACACTTGAAGATACTGGCTTGGGGAAAGACTTTATGAAGAAGACTTCCATGGCAATTGCAACAACAACAAAAATAAACAAATGGGACTTAAACTTAAAAGCTTCTGTACAGCTGAGGAGACAACAACCAAAGCAAATAGACAACCTACACAATGGGAAAGGATATTTTCATATTTTGAATACAACAAAAGCTTGATAACTAGGATCTATGGAGAACTCAAATTAATCCACAGGAAAAAGCCAATAATCCTATCTATCAATGGGCAAGAGATGAAAAGAACCTTCTCTAAAAAGACAGACGAATGGCTAGCATATGAAAAAATGCCCATTGTCCCTAATTGTTAGAGAAATGCAAATCAAAACCATCCTAAGGTATCATCTAACCCCAGTGAAAATGGCCCACATCACAAAATCTCAAAAGTGCAGATGGTGTCATCGATATGGAGAGAAAGGAACACTTTTACACTGCTGGTGGGACTGCAAACTGATACAACCTTTTGGAAGGAAGTATGGAGAACTCTCAAAGAACTCAAGCTAGACCTCCCATTTGATCCTCCAATCCCATTATTGGGCATTTACCCAGAAGGAAAAAAATCCTTTTGTCATAAGAACACTTGCACTAGACTGTTAATTACAATTGCCAAAATGTGGAAACAGCCTAAATGCCCACCAACACAGGAATGAATGGATTAACAAGCTGTGGTATATTTATACCATGAAATACTATTCAGTCATTAAAAAGATGGAGACTTTACATTTTTTATATTAACCTGGATGGAAGTGGAACACATATTCTTAGTAAAGTACCACAAAAATGGAGAAGCATGAATCCTATGGACTCAATTTTGATATAAGGACAATTAATGACCTAGTAGTGGGGATGGGAAGAGGAGAGAGCAGAGACAGAGAAAGAAGGAGGGAGGGGGTTGGGAGAAAGGAAGAGCAGAGAGAGGGAAGGAGGGAGGGAAGTGGGAGAAGGGAATAGCAAAGGGAGTGAAGGAAAGGGGGTTGGGGGGTCTCCATGTGTGACACACCTTTCAGGGGCAAGACACAATTATAAGAGGAACTATATATAACAGATGCAATCAGTGTAACCTGTTTTTTTGTACTCTCTGTGAATCCCAACAATAAAAAAGAAAATAAATGCATATGCTACAAAAGGACAAAAAAAAAAGTACAACTTTTGTTCTGTATGTTTTAGTTTCATTCTTTTGAATTACTATATATTGAGTGTATTAGAATGAAGAATACCTAAATTAGTATGATCTGATCATTTAACGACTTCCTGACTTATTGATACTCTTGTCTTTTCTTCCTCTTATGAAATTGTTGAATGTAATTAGATAGTTTAAGTTTTAATCCTTATGATGTAGAACAGTGGTTCTTAACTTGAGCATGATCAGAGTCACCTGGAAGATTTGCTAATGCAGAAATGCAGGGCCTTGCTCCAGAGTTTCTGTTTCAGTAAGTCTCAGGCTAAGAATTTGCATTTCTAACTAGTTCCCTGAGGATGGTGATACTTCTGGTCTTGTCATACTACACTATGACAAGAAGTAGTGTTAAAAGGGGAAATGAAAACAGAGCAAAAGATTATAGATCTGAATCTCTGTCATGCTACTTAGTGACCATTTGACTTTTAAGTAACTCAACCCCTCTAATCCTCTATCCCTTTTCTTATTGAAAATGAAGGTCATTATTGACTTTACTGAGGATCAGATGAGATTATATACTAGAGCCATTTGTCAAAAAGTCAAGCTCTGTAAAAATATTTTCTTACAATACTCTATAGCAGGGGTCCTCAAACTTTTTAAACAGGGGGCCAGTTCAGTGTCCTTCAGACTGTTGGCGGGCCAGACTATAGTTTAAAAAAAAAAAACTAGGAACACATTCCTATGCACACTCCACATATCTTATTTTGAAGTAAAAAAATAAATCGGGAACAAATACGATATTTAAAATGGAGAACAAATAAAGTTAAATCAACAAACTTATCAGTATTTCAATGGGAACTATGGGCTGGCCTGCTTTTGGCTAATGAGATGGTCAATGTCTGGTTCCATATTTGTCACTGCTAGTCGTAACAAGTGATGCACACGTGCATCAGTTAGTCTAGATTTGGTTGGAAATTTCAGATGTTTCATTCTGGAAGAAGTCTGTTCACAGACATAAGTGCTACCAAAGATGGTTGCCATTTTGAGTGCATTGTCCCTGAGATTAGGGTATGTCTCAGAGGGGAGAGATGCATAGAAATTAGGAAAGCTGCTTGACTTGAATGCATCTTTCAGAGAGTCACAATTCTGCAGTTCAGCCAGTTCCATTTGGTAAATTATATCCACATTTTCTCTCTTTCTTTCTTTTTTTTTTTTTTTAATTTCAAGATACTTGATTCTTAAAACAGGTCACAACAATAAGCTTTTGGCCCATTCTGCCACTGTACAAGCTACAAATACTTGCTGAGCAGTGGAGGGGTGCTCTTTCACAGCATGTCTGAAAAGTGAATAAAAATCCATATAAAACAAATATTCAAATAGTTTCCATAGGAACGCAGATAAGTGTGACTTCATCTCCTAATCTTACATATTGCTGCATCTGTGCCAACCCTACTCTTACAAAGACATTTCAAAACTAGCAATAATTAAGTTAAATGGTCCCGCCAAATCCCTTAATTCAAGCTAAACTCACAGTTAACAGCTATAGAATAATATCTACACATTAATACTAGCTGAAGCACAAATTGCTGGGTGACATTTCATTCCACTTTTCCAAGCACAAGACACAGGCAGAGTGCCAACATCCTGCTCTTCTACTTCGGGTAGATAGTTGGGGTTCTGGATTTGCTGCACAAGTTGCCACATCAGTCCTGACATCACGTAGTAGGTTGTTGGCCTGTGGAATCCACTGAAAGTAGAAGCAGCAGCTATAGTGTAAGCACCCACATTTTCAAAGATGCCCACATGCATTTCTGACAGGTCACAGTGCTCAACTATCCAGTCAAGGCCATCACATGTTGGTCTTCATATGCTGGATGAATAATACTTCTCATCTGGTTTAGGTCTCTTTTGCAGAAGAGGCTTTACATGCGCATGATCATAAAGGAAGCAGTTAAACGATCCATATACTCCATCATTGATGTAATACATAAAGGTTTGTTCACTGGACTCATCATCATCAGAGCCTATCTGATACAATTTTTAATACAATTTTTTTTGGCAATGATATTAACTGCAAGTGTGAAGCCTGATGCAACATAATATCTGCCTGGCTCAGCTATGATTCTCACTCCAGAGTCTGATGTAAAGTACTTGTCCAATGCTGGGTTGATTACGCCAGTGATCTCTTCAAATCTAAGCTTCACATCCTCAGATTCCGGAAAGCCACCACCAATACCAAGGAGGTACATGCTGAAACCAACCTCAGCTCCCATGTCAAAGACACAGCGAGCATCAGAGATTGCCTGCATGAAGGTCTCAGGATCAGTACAGCCACTTTCGACATAGAAGCTCACACCAATATTTAGCTCTTTTGCCCATTCCAAAAGAAGTCTTCTGGTTTTGAGGGTGGCACCAAATTTAACACTGAGTCAACAGACTGCTTTGGAATCATCAGTAGCAATCCTCAAAACCAACTTGGCCTTTGGATGTGCTCTGGCAACTTTCATCAACTCCACTTCACTGTCAAAAGTCATCCCATTATTGGCAGAATATTTAATTTGAGCCACTTGTTTATAAGGATTTGCATCGATAATCCTCTCTGGAGGCACCTTGAGACTTTGCACCAATTGTATTTCAGTCTTGGCTAGCACAGTCAAATCCTGTCCCGATGGCAGTGGGGGGTCTTCACAATGGCTCTACTGTCATTACATTTGACTGCATAAAAGGGAGTGACATGAGGAAGAGCTTTTAGCCATCTTCGGTGTTTCTTCAGAACTTCTCTGAGGTCTGCTACATAGAAGGCATCCTTATCATCAGAAGAGGAAACTTCATTGATTTTTTTGATCCAGAATGTCCTTGGCAGTAAAACCTTCATCAAACAAGTGGCAGTCAAACTCTACATTACTAATGTTGTTCATGGTTTCTTGATGTTTCTTTGAAAAACTAAGAGATGGAATTTAAAGAAATACTTCCAGCTTCCCACAAGGGCAATTCTCCAGGAATTCTGAATCCCACTGCGTGTGTCCTCCGAGCAACAGTGGAAACGTTCTTAGAGCATCCAGGCGCCGCAGGCCAGCCTCACGGACGAGCCGGAATGCTGAAGCCGCAAGAGCATTTGGCCGCCCCTGCTGCACCCTGCAGGAGACGCTGGCTCGAGGTGGTGCCGGAGGCCCGGGTCAGCGACTTCAGGGACTGACCTCCACATTTTCAATGTCAATAGAAAATGGGTTATGGAAAAGCTGTATGTCCTGTTCATGGAGATGAAGCTCTTTAAATCTAAATTGGAACTCCTTTTGCAACTTTTCCAGTGAATCCACACAT
>CAUYRH010001547.1:0-10248 GCA_963574655.1 Perodicticus potto
CGTGTACTCTTTGACGTGCACCCCGCCGCAGGCGATCTTGATGAGAGGGGGATCTGCGCAGTAGAAGTGGTTGATTTCAAAGTTCCCACAGAAGTACAAGCCGTAAGTCCACAGCGTGCAGATGAGACTGACAGAGAATCCATAGAAATAGTCACAGATACAAGAAAGGACGTAAATCAATTCAGCATTTAACAGCAATTTTTTTTAAGCTAAAAATAAACTTGAAGACAGTTGAAATGGTATCCATAGCGTGCAGGAGTGGTGGTTCACCTCTGGAATCCTAGGTGGGAGGCCGAGACAGGCGGATCCCTTGGGCTCAGGATTTGGAGAACAGCCTGAGCAAGAGTGAGAGACCCAGTCTCCAGAAATAGCCAGGCGCTGTGGCGGGCACCTATAGTCCTAGCTACTCGGGAGGCTGAGGCAAGAGAATCGCTTCGGCCCAAGAGTTTGAGGTTGCTGTGAGCTATGACACCAAGGCGCACTACCCAGGGTGACAAAATGAGACTCTGGTCTCAAAAAAAAAAGAAAAAGAAAAAAAATGGTGTTCACGAACATAAAAGCAGAAATTGATAATGTAAAACAAAAGAGCTGATGAAAACAAAATAAAAATTCACGTCCTTGAGAATATGAAGCCAAGTATATAAGCATAAGGACAAATTGGTAGCTAAGATAATCAGCAATAATAAGAAAGGATGAAAGCATACAATATTACGAATTTATTTCTTCCTCATGAAATTTACAAAGGGATATTTCAGATCATGGTAGGACGTTCTGTTCCTCACTGTCATTCTGAGTCTCAAGTTCTCAGGTCCCCTCCTTTCTACCATGTGTAGTTTATAAGGTCACTTGATCGTCACTTTCTGGCTGTGGGATATTGCAGAAAAGGTGGAGATGCATCTACGTTTTTGAAACACCTAGGTCTGGAAGTTTAATATATGAAAATCATACTTCCATTCCACAAGCAGGAACTAGTGACATTGCAAAAGTGGTGGATAATGTCATTTGTAGTGGGCAAAAACTTCAAGCAACAACACACTTACCTCAACACCATTATTACTTTTTCACTTATATCTTATTTTTGTCTATTCATTGAAAACAAAAATTTCCTCAAAATTATCCAAAATAAATAGTTAATTTCCACCCCTTCTGATGACCTATGGATCTCATTGTCTGCTTTACATTTTTATTTAGTTAAAAATGTTCTACTAATTGCTTTGCTCATGGCCTCCTTCACATCCTTGTTCCTGAGACTGTAGATCATGGGGTTCAACATAGGAATGACTGTAGTGTAGAAAACAGCCACCATTTTCCCCTGCTCCACAGACTCCTCAGTTGGGCTTCTAAGATACATGAAGAAGAGTGTTCCATAAAATATGGTGACAGCTGTCAAGTGGGATCCGCATGTGGAGAAGGCTTTCTTTCTTCCCTCTGCTGAACGCATTCGTAGGATAGCGATAAGGATAAATATGTAGGAGATGATAATAACCAGCAAAGAATAAGAGAAGTTGAGACCTGCCAATGTGCGCATGGTATATTCTTTAATGAAGGTCCCTGCACAGGCCATTTTGATGAGAGCTGGGTCGGCACAGTAGAAATGGTTGATCTCAATGTTCCCACAGAAGTACAAACCATGGGTCCACAGTGTGGAGATCAAACTAATAAAAAAGCCATATATGTAAGGGAAAGAGATCAGTCGAATACAGACAGTTCTGGACATTCTGCTGCCGTAAAGTAGAGGGTTGCCAATCGCCATGTATCGATCAAAGGCCATCACAGCAAGGATGAAGACTTCTACGTGCACAAGGGCAATGAAGAAAAAGCACTGTACTATACACCCAGGATAGGAAATGGTTTTGGTCTCAGATACCAAATTTTCCAACATTTTAGGGGTGACATTGGAGGAGAACCACACATCTGCAAAAGACAAGTGACTGAGGAAAAAATACATGGGGCTGTTGAGCTGAGGGCTGACCCTGATTAGTATAATCATGCCAATGTTCCCAATCAAGGTGGTGATGTAGACCAGCAAGAAAACCAAAAAGAAAAGGAGCTGCAATTCAGGACGACTAGTTAGTCCCAAAAGAATAAATTCGGTCACGTCAGTAAAATTGAGCATTTTCTTAAATCTCATCCAAAGATAGATGCATTTTATCTAATGAAATAAATAGAAGTTGGTAAATATACACATTTAATATAGCCATTCCTCATTTATATTATATTTTCCTAAACCATTTCATTGCCTTTGCTGTTTTTTAATTCCTTCTCTCTTCTGTCTCATATATATTTTCTTACCAGTATTTATTTCTCCCAAGCCTGTATACGTATACATGAGGCTTTTATGCAGAAAGTGGTAAAATATTATAAAAATACAGAAATACAATCACACAATTCATTGTATTTGATTTTACTTGCCTAGAAACATGTAGGAGAATTTTTGTTCGTACTATTTTCTAGGAAGACAAAGACCTCATATCACTGGCCTCAACTTTTAGAACATGTTTACATTTGGTTTATTTGCTAGATTTGTAGAGTTTATATGGTCTATCACATATATTCATTCAAAGCCACAGTCAAGGAAGTTCTACTTCATAATCAGAAAATTAAATAGTACTCTCATTTAATAATCATGCAAATTTAACATCTTTATTATAAAAAAAGACTTAATAAAAATGTGTACTTTATTGTTCTATCCACTGCTCATATCAGAACAAAAAGAAAAACAGATGGTTTTTTCATTGATACAACAATTATCAATTTGTTAAAAAGTTAATCTAAAAAAGAATAGAAGCCTTGCTAGACTTTGTGTTTCAAACAAATCTGGTGAAAATGGACTCGAGCATCACATCCTCTTTAGATATCATTCTCCCTTAACCCAGAAGGATTAACAACTTCTATGGCAGCATCTTCCTTTCTCTCCACCTCAGAACTTTAAGTAAAATACTGAGTGAGGCCAATATTATACTACTGTAAATACTTAAGCTTTAATTAATAAAATGTCTAAAATATACCAGAAAGCTATAAACATTAGTTAGTGGAATAGAGAGGGAGCTATTTTGGGTTTTGATCACAACATAAGATGATGAGCTATCTGGGTTCTAGTATATTCTAATACTTCAGTTTAAATATTTGAGCTCATTTATAAGCAGTAATTTTATACTTATGTTCTGTTGATTCTTCAGCCAAACGATTACACTCTGGACAATTCTTCATAAAACTATCATACATGGTCTCTGGTGATGATGAATTGCTGCGAGATAATAAAGATTAACAACTCAGGTGATTTGCTTGTTGCAGTAAGTATTATATATTAACAACCTTGAAATATTCTGTTAATAGTAAAATGATTAAAGTACATGGTGTTGCTTTAGTGTCTCCAGTACTGGCTAAGAAAATCATATACCTGTATAAAGAAGGTTCTGAACACTTAATGGTCAAGAGTGTTACTTGTGAATAACTCATATGATGAGAATGTTTTCCTTATGCTACTGCAAGCATAATACTTGAGATAAGAGGAGGGAAAAAATTAACATAAGTCTCAAATGTTCATTTTGTTGAGAAAAATGTGTTTTTATAAAATAGAAATGAATTCAGTAAAAATACCTAGAAAAAGAAACATTTGAACTTTAACATTCTCTGGCCTTGTTTTTTGAGTAACTTATTTTAGTGTGTTACCTACTCAGAAGGAGCAAAGTAGTTGTAATATGTAGTATTCATTTCAAAAGAACTGCTGCCATTTTCACAGTAACTATTGAGTGTACAGAGGCATGCACACTCACACACAGACAATTTATATAAGAATAACCCAATTAACAGCTTCCTATCACCTAAACGGTGAACACTTTGTACCTACCTCATAGAGCTATAAAGGAAATGAATGAAGTATTAAATGGAAAATGTCTTTAATAGATTCCAAACCATAGTAGTGCAACAACAGAATCTAAAATCTCTTATTTTTCAAAAAATATTTGAAGCAGTAACAATTTATATTGTATCAGTAAAAAAGAGAGAAATTATATATTTAGCTCTGTGCCCTGTATGAAGATTTAAAAAGAGTATTTTTCATCAAAGGCTAATATTTTATGATCCAGGACAATGAGATTTGATTGCTTAAAAATAACGTACTACCCATCTCTGGAAGATTGTTTCTTCTGAAAGAAAGAAAAGAAACTCTCATGAAGATTAATCAGTATAAAATCAGATAAAAGTAAAGGAGTGAAAGAGTATCTAGCACATTAAAGAGCACTGGCTAGCGTCACTATACTTTTCATCATTGTTACTACCTGCATGCATTCATAGAAACATTTTCATCAAATCCTTCTTGTTATAAACCTTTCATTGAACTCCTTATTGGTAGGTAACTTTGTTTATTGTTAAATTGTGTCACTCAAAACTAAAACACTCACTAATATTAGCTCATGTATATACCAGAATGTACCCTTACCAATGATTGAATAACTTCAGGTAAAATGTCATTGATCTCCTATTCAGGTGTAAGTCTCTGTTATTTTGTTTTATCATTATTTATTTATCTAATGCTTCCCTGAAAACCCACTGGTTCTCCTTTTGTGCATCAATAAGTATTTCTAAGGAACTGTTTCTTATGTATAAAGACACATCCCTTTTTCTATTCATTATACAGATTTTGTCTCTTTCTCCTATTTTCTTAGTATATTATTCTATTTTCATTTTCCGGTTATATCTGCTACCCCCAGTACTCATCTCTTTGTTGGAATTCCCATGATATAAATAAAATAGAGATTGGAAAAATAGGTAATTATTTCTTCTCTTTCTTAGAACATTGGCAGTGATTGAAGCAAAGTTGAAGGAGAAACATTGTAATTGACCTCTACCAAAATTCCAAGGGCAGAGAGAAGTGTTATTTTATTCACTGTGAAGTTGTAAAGAGGGAAACAAAGGGCAATCTATGTTAACAAATCACCTTTTCATGGGATTGCAAACTAATACAGCTTCTTAGGAGAAGCTTAGGAGAGCTTAGGATTATGGAGAATCCTCAAAGAATGCAAAATACATGGGGGGAAGGGCAAGATGGCCGACTAGAAGCAGCTCCTGAGAGAGGCTCCTGACCAAGGGGAAGGAAAATGTCCAGAAAATGCCCAATTGAGCTGAAGACTGGGAGCCCAGCCGAGAGAGAAGTGATAGCTGCAGATCACCTCTGCTGAGGCAAGCTGCGACTCCAAGAAAGCAAGCTTCAGGTACAAAATTCATCTGAAAGGACAAGTATCCATCCCCCACACCCCAAGAAAGCTGTTGTCTTTTTTGCTTTCTGTTTCCTTTCTTGTTTTCTCTTCATTTACTCCTGAGGGTTTTCTACAGACAAACAGTGAACTGTGGACCTCTTGTCACACCCCATGGGAAAGTGCTGTGGGAAGTGGGGATTACTCTCATGCTGATAGGCAGAAAATTTAAACTAAAGTTTTCCCAACCATTCTGAACTTCCAGTACTCCCTTCCCCCCTTACCTGATGAACCAGAAGCCTAACCCCTGCTGAGACTGTGGGAGGGGTTTCTTGAACAGCACCTCCACTCTCTGTCTGCTAGACCAAGTGCTTCACCTGGCAAAGGATTACGGGGGCCACAATGAGCTTCCCTGACCCCAGCAGCCAGCCACAGCCACGAACCCCAGTGTATGACTCCACTGTGGGCCGCTCTGGCTTGGAACCCAGGCCCACCCCCCTCCAGGGACAACAGTGGGCATCAGTGACCAAGCCACAGGTCGCTCTGGCTCAGGACTCAGGCCTGCCCCCCTTCAGGGAAAGCGGTGGGTGGGAGCGAAACCACTGTGGGCAGCACTGTCTTGGGACCCAGGCCTGCCTCCTGCTCGCAACACCGGCGGGCGTGAGAGACCCCGCCACAAGTCACGCCATGTGGACACCCAGGCCCACCCCACCTCAGACACACTGTGGGTTGTGAGCAACCAGCCGCAGGTCAGGCCTTCTTGGAACCCAGGCCCACCCCCCCATCAGCAACACCAGTGGCCATGAGAGACCCTTCCATGGGCCGCGCCACCTCTGTACCCAGGTCTGCCCCACTCTAGGAACTACTATGGGCATGAGCGACCACTCTGTGGGCCGTGTCATCTCAGTACCCAGGCCCACCCCACCCCAAGGACTGTGGTGGGAATGAGTGACCCCGCCAAGGTCTGTACCAACTTGACACCTAGGCCTGCCCCCTGTCAGGGTCTCCGGTGGGAGTGAGTGACCCCACTGCAGGCCACGCTCTCTTGGCACCCAGGTCAGCCCCACTCCTAGGACTCCTGCAAACACATGGGACTCCGCTGCAGGCCACACTGCCAAGACCCCCAAGCCTGCCTTGGCCAGCCCCTGCCTGTCTCAGCCAGGGTCTCTGTTAGCTGTACAACCTGGGTCCTCCCTCCAGTGCCCTCCCTGCTTTCTCATCAGCCCCATTCATCTGGCCAGGAACTCAGGAAGTCATGCGACCCTGCGCCCTCCCTCTGAGGCCTTACCTACCTCTCTGTGGAGCCCTCCACCCGACCAGAGACTGCTGGAGCCACCCATTCTCATTGCCAAAGGCACTGGGAGCCAGGCATTGCTAGAACTGTGGGCACCATCCCCAGCCTTGCTGCTGGATCCGTGTGTGACATGCTCCACTCCGGAGCTGCTCCCACAGCCATAACTCCCTGGCTGGGGCAACCCCAGAAGAGCTACACTAGGTCACATCCTACAAATATCTTCGAACAATAGAGTGATACCACCAGGGTCCAATCTTGGAGAGACACCTCCCCAACTCTGAGGATGGCCAGAGGAAATGGGGAAAAATAATCATGGGGTAGAATCAATGGAAAAACTCTGGCAATATGAATAATCAGAGCAGATCAACTCCCCCAAGGAATGATAAGGCAGACACCACATTAGATCCCATGCATAAGCAAATAGCTAAGATGTCAGAAATCAAATTCAGAATCTGGATAGCAAATAAAATTAACAGAATGGAGGAAAAGATGCAACTAGAATTTCAAGCAGTAATCCAAAAGATGTCCCAAGAATTCAAGGAATTCAAAGACAAAATGACCAAAGATTTTGACAAATTGAGACGAGAAGTTGCAGCCTTCAATGATCTGAGAAATACAGTGGAATCCCTCAGTAACAGAAATGAGCAAGCAGAAGAAAGGATTTCTGACATGGAAGACAAAGTTTTCAAATGCTCTCAAACTTCCAAAGAGGAAGAGAAATGGAAGGCAAAAACAGATCATTCTCTCTGACAGCTCTGGGATAACTTGAAGAAAACCAGTATTCACCTTATAGGGATACCTGAAAAACGATGAGGTGGTGTCACAAGGCACAGAGTCTCTTCTTCATGAGATTATGAAAGAGAACTTTCCAGACATGCCAAGAGATTCTGAAACTCAGATAGCAGACTGTTTCAGAATCCCAGCATGACTCAACCTGAATAAGACATCCCTCAGGCACATCATAATTAAGTTCACTAAAGTTAATATGAAGGAGAAAATTCTGAAAGCAGCCAGATGTAAGAAATCCATCACCTACAAGGGGAAGAATATTAGAGTAACTGCAGACCTCTCTGATCAAACCTTTCAAGCTAGAAGAGAATGGTCATCGACTTTCAATCTCCTAAAACAAAATAACTTTCAACCTAGGATCCTGTACCCAGCTAAACTGAGTTTCATTTATGATGGAGAAATTAAATACTTAAATGACATCAACATGTTGAAGAAATTTGCTAAAACTAAACCAGCTGTCCAGGATATTCTCAGACGTATTCTCCATAATGACCAGCGTAATCCTTCACAAAAGTAAACTCACCCAGAAACTTTTTATCAAATTCAAACTTCTACAGTGATGAAAAGATTAAAAACGTCCACTGGACTTTCTAAAGATTTATCATTATTTTCCATAAATGTTAATGAATGGCTTAAATTGTCCTCTAAAGAGGCATAGGTTGGCCAACTGTATACAAAAACTCAGGCCAGAAATCTGCTGAATACAAGAAACTCACCTTACCTTAAAATATAAATATAGACTCAAGGTGAAGGAATGGTCATCTATATTCCAGGCAAATGGAAAGCAGTAAAAAGCAGGTATAGCAATCCTATTCAAAGATACAATAGGCCTTAAACCAACAAAAATAAGGAAGGATAAGGATGGACACTTCATATTTGTTAAAGGTACTACTCAATATGATGAGATTTCAATTATTAATATTTATGCACCCAACCAGAAAGTGCCTCAGTTTATAAGAGAAACGCTAACAGGCATGAGCAACTTGATTATTTTCAGCTCCATAGTAGTCAGCGATTTTAACACCCCTTTAGCAGTGCTGGATAGATCTTCCAAAAAGAAGCTAAGCAAAGAAATTTTAGACTTAAACTTAACCATCCAATGTTTGGATTTAACAGACATCTACAGAACATTTCATCCCAACAAACCTGAATTCACATTCTTCTCATCAGCCCACAGAACATACTCCAAAATTGATCACATCCTAAGTCACAAGTCCAATCTCAGCAAATTTAAAAGAATAGGAATTATTCCGTGCATCTTCTCAGACCACCATGGAATAAAAGTTGAACACAATAACAACAGGAATATGGATACTCATACAAAAACATGGAAGCAAAATAAGACTATGCTGAAGGATAGATGGGTCATTGATGAGATTAAGAAAGAAATTACCAAATTTATGGAACAAAATGACAATTAAGACACAAATTGTCAGAACCTCTGGGATACTGCAAAGGCAGTCCTAAGAGGGAAATTTATAGCACTGCAAGCCTTCCTCAAGAAAACGGAAAGAGAGGAAGTTAACAACTTAATGGGACATCTTAAGCAACTGGTGAAGGAAGAACATTTTAACCCCAAACCGAGCAGAAGAAAAGAAATAACCAAAATTAGAGCAGAATTAAATGAAATTGAAAACAAAAGAATTATACAACAGATCAATAAATCAAAAAGTTGGTTCTTTGAAAAGGTCAATAAAATAGATAAGCGTTTGGCTAACCTAGCCAGGAAAAAAAGAGTAAAATCTCTAATTTCATCAATCAGAAATGCTAAACACAAAATAACAACAGACACCTCAGAAATTCAAAAAATCCTTAACGAATATTACAAGAAACTGTACTCTCAGAAATATGAAAATCTGAAGGAAATTGATCAATACTTGGAAGCACACCACCTACCAGACTTAGCCAGAGCGAAGTGGAAATGTTGAACAGGTTTATATCAAGTTCTGAAATAGCATCAACTACACAAAATCTCCCTAAAAAGAAAAGCCTGGGACCACATGGCTTCACGTCAGAATTCTACCAAACCTTTAAAGAATAATTAGTACCTATATTACTCAAACTTTTCCATAATATAGAAAAAGAAGGAATACTACCCAACACATTCTATGAAGCAAACATCACCTTGATCCCTAAACCAGGGAAAGACCCAACAAGAAAAGAAAATTACAGACCAATATCACTAATGAATATTGATGCAAAAATATTCAACAAGATCCTTACAAACAGAATCCACCAACACATCAAACAAATTATACACCATGACCAAGTGGACTTTAACCCAGGGTGTCAAGGCTGGTTCAATGTATGCAAATCTATAAATGTAATTCAGCACATAAAAAAAGCACAAATTAAAAAATAAAGACCATATGATTCTCTCAAATGATGCACAAAAAGCTTTTGACAATATCCAGCATCGCTTCATGATCGGAACACTTAAGAAAATTGGTATAGAAGGGACATTTCTTAGAACTGATAGAGGCCATCTACGGCAAACCCATAGTCAATATTGTATTGAATGGAGTTAAATGGAAATCATTTCCACTTAGATCAAGAACCAGGCAAGATTGCCCATTATCTCCACTGCTCTTTAACATTGTAATGGAAGGTTTAGCCATTGCAATTAGGGAAGAAAAGGTGATCAAGGGTATCCACACAGGGTCAGAAGAGATCAAACTTTCACTCTTCACAGATGATATGATTGTATATCTGGAAAACACCAGGAATTCTACCATAAAACATTCAGAAGTGATCAAGGAATACAGCAATGTCTCAGGCTACAAAGTGAACACCCATAAATCTGTAGCCTTTATATATACCAACAATAGTCAAGCTGAAAAATCAGTCAAGGACTCTATACCTTTCACAGTAGTGCCAAAGAAGATGAAATATTTGGGAGTTTACCTAACAAAGGATGTGAAAGATCTCTATAAAGAGAACTATGAAACTTTAAGAAAAGAAATAGCTGAA
>CAUYRH010001548.1:0-68922 GCA_963574655.1 Perodicticus potto
GGCCAGCTAAAACAACAACAACTGCAACAAAAAAAGAGCTGGGTGTTGTGGAGGGTGCCTGTAGTCCCAGCTACTTGGGAGGCTGAGGCAAGAGAATCACTTAAGCCCAAGAGTTTGAGGTTACTGTGAGTTGTGACACCACGGCACTCTACCGAGGGTGACATAGTGAAACTGTCTCAAAAAAAAAAAAAAAATAGCATCAGGTCAGTATGAACAACAGTCTGACAGGGGCAAGTAAACGAATGACTGTGTGCAATAAAGCCTTTCTCTTTGGTTCTTAACAATAACCACAGAGTAGGAAGAAAGCAGAATAAACTCAATCAGGGAGACTGGATAGCAGTAACTTCCAATGTGTCTGGGAGGTTATTGTTAGGCCTGTACACCTGTGCAGATCAGATAGAAGCCATTCACCATTTAAGCCAGTCATCCCGTAAAACCTTTTAGGCTTATACCATGTCTTAGGCAGTGAGGCAATTGACACTGTGGGGGGGTGGAGGGGGTGCTGTGAACCGGCCACGTTCTGAGATGGAGGCCCATTGCCTCTCTAGAGTATCGGTTCCAACATACCAGCTGCATGCTTATCTTGGCCAAATTACTTAACTCTGCCATATCTCTGTTTCTCCATCTGCAAAAAGTGGATCCCGATAGCATCCCTCAGGGGCTGGTTATCTCACATGAGATAACATCCATGAAGCTGCCAGAAAACGGTGCTGTTCCGTGTGTCCAAGCTGGGGCGGTGACTCTTCTGACTATTACTACTAGGCCAGAGGGGCAGGGATGGCTGAGTTTGAGCAAGTCAGGATAAATGCATTGAGGAGAGAAAGGAGATGGAAACACGTAAGAAATCCTCACCCTATAGCTCGATGTTGGTGGTAGGGTCTGGGGTAGGGACCAGACTCCTGGGTTCTGATGTAGCCTTTACCCTCAGATCCATGGAGACCCACCCAAACCACAGCTCCATGGGACTACGGCCAACAAACCCAAATGCAAAATCAGGGAGCTACTGTAACACTAGCCTTAGTATCCCCTATGTCATGGCCAACCAGAACAGAGTTTTCAGAGACAAATGGCCACTAGGATTAAAAGTCAGTGGAGCTCTAGTCAAATGGACCAGGGCCCTAACTCCGCCCCTTACTGGTTTATAACCTTGAGCAAAGTACTTGGCTTTGCCTGCTGGTTCCTCTCCCTGTTAAATGAGGCTAATTAACGATAGCACCTACCTTCTAGGCTTACTGTGAGCACTGAATGCTCAAAACCCAGCAGCCTTTGTTGTTGTTCTCATTGTTTTATCTCACACCACTGGGTGTTCGTTAATCATTTGCTTCTTAAACTTGTACTTTCTGTGCGGCTGTTCGGGGTTGACTGAAGTAATGAAAGGTTCCCACAGTCCTGAAATCCTGGCTTGGGAGCCATCACCAGTGTCCCACTCCTCTTGACTATATCTCTGGCCCACAGCAGGCAACTGCCTGGACGGTCTGCTCAGAAGTTGACTGACAGGTTGAGGCCTGTCACTGTTATTAAAGAACCAGACCCAAACTTCTTAATAAACAGGCAAGCTATTTTTTAAGAAAACATTAATCACACATTTTATTTGGAAAAGCAACATAACAACACCACTAGGCAATTTTTAATAACAGCTTGACTGTCATGTAATTCACTACCCAAAATTCACCCCTCTGCAGTGTACAACTCAGCGGCTTTTAGTCACAGCGTTGTATAATCATTGCCACTAATTCCAGCATATTTTCATCACCTCTAAGAAGAAAGCCCAGGCCCATGAGCAGTTACCCCTCTTCTCCCTCTCTCACTCCCTCCCCAGCCCCATCTCTTGGCAACTACTCATCTCCCTTCTGCTCTGTGGATCTGTCTACTTTGGACATTTCATATAAATGGGATAATAAAACATGTGGCCTTTTGTCTTGAGCTCCCTTCACTTAGCATAATGTTTTTGCTTCTCCATGTGGTAGCCTGGGTTACTACTTCCTTCCCTTGTTATGGCTGAATAATATTTCATTGTCCATTTTCCATTTATGGACACTGGGCTATGAATCATGCTGCTATGAACATTCATGTGTAAGTTTGTGTGTAGACACGTGTTTTTAATTTTCTTGGGTATTTATTTTAGGATTGGTTCTGCTAAATGATATGCTAAATCTATGCTTAACCCTTTGAGGAGCCAGCAAACTGTTTTCCAAGGAGACTCTGTCATTTTTATTCCAGATTCCAGTAATATTTGAGGGTTCCACTTTCTGTGCTCTCTTCGTCAGCAGCTAGTATTGTCTCTCTTTTGGATTACAGCTATCCTAGTGGGTGTTAGGCCAGTTTTTAAAGAGAATAAAACCTCAGAGTTGTTTCCTCGTGTATCCCAAGGGCTTGGAACTCTGACGGATACATAGTAGATAATCTTGTTAAATAAATGAATAAGTAATTTTATCATCTCTACGCGACTATTTCCATTTTATCTTATTCTTGTCTAATCTGTCTACATAATATATATTTCACACAGTTATAACTATATTTGCATACAATCTTTATGTTCTCTTTCACCTAATATTAAATATCAAAATATTTTTATGTTTTCACATAGCTTTTTTTAATTAAATCATAGCTGTGTTCAATAATGCAATTATGGGGTACAATGTGCTGGTTTTATATACAATTTGAAATACTTTTGCGAAACTGGTTAACGTAGCCTTCACCTCATTTTCTTAGTTATTGTGTTAAGACATTTACATTCTACGTGTAGTAGATTTAACACGTACCTTTGAAATTTTTATTGTATTGGCTGCCTAGTACTTTCAGTACATGGAGTGTAATAGACTAAACCATTAGATGGTTAGCTTGTTTGTGATTTTTCTACACCAAGACTATTTTTAGCAAGTTGGGAGATAGGGGGAATGTTGCTTATTTGGCAACTTTTTTTTCAGAATCCCAGATGGTTATGTGATGGGTAAAGATAGCAGACAAAAAAATACCTATATAAGTCAGAGTTCCCCAGAGCAATAAAACCAATCGTGTGTGTATGTGTGTGTATAAAGAAATTTATTATAAGGAATTGGTTCGTGGGATTATGGGAGGAAAAGGCCAGCAAGTTCAAATCTAAAGTGTGAGACAGCAGGCTGGAGACCCAGGACAGCCTGTGGTGCAGTCTGCTGGGGAACTCCCTCCTGCTCAGGGAGGCTGGCGTATTTGTCCCATTCAGATCTTCAACTGATTAGCTAAGGCCCACTAACACCAGTGGAAGGCAGTCTGCTTTGCTCAAAGTTTATCAGTTTAAACATTAATCTCATCCCAAAACACTCTCCAAGTTGACACATAAAATTACCATCACACTCCTGAATGGATGTCAGGGTCCTGTTTTGGTTTCTTGAGTTGCTGTACAAGGATAAACTACCTGAGATTCTGATCCCTTTTATGAGGCGTGTCGTCTAAGCTTCATCACGTGAGCAAAGGCACAACAGAATAAAGGGAGGAAAGCAGAAGTGACTGTGATGTGAAGAACACCAGCTTTGTATTCCAGGCCCGCAGGACTTTGATGAGCATTTCCATCTTCTCATTATGCTGTCATTGCCTTTTCCTGAGTTTTCCATCTCAAACCTCTATGCCCCTTGAAGGCAGGGACTGTTTCTGGAGCCCCATTACAGCTCTTGGTCTTACCAGTTAAGTTCTTAGTGAATTTTGATCCTTGTTTATTTATAAATTGCTATGGTCTAAATGTGTTCCCCGAAGTTCAAGTGTTGGAAACTTCACCCCCAAAGCAACAGTGTTGGGAGGTGGGACCTGATGAGAAGTGATTAGGTCACAAGGGCTCTGCCCATGTAAATGGATTAATGCTCTAATCTTGAGAGTGGCTTTGTTATTAAAGTGAGTTTGGCATGCCCTTGCTTGCTCACTCTTGCCCCCTCTGGACTTCTACCATGAAATGACATAGCATGAAGGCCTTCGCCAGATACAAGCACCACGCTCGTGGACTTCCCAAGCTCCAGAACCATGAGACAAACTTCTATTGTTTATAAATTACCCAATCTCAGTTATTCTGTTGTAGCAGCAGATCTAGACACAAATAGTCACAGTGTGCCTATCTTGTGCCTGCCCGGGGTTACCAGCTTCAGTAATGGCCTTGATTGTGTCTTACTACAAACATCCAAGGTGGATGCACACTTCACACGTGCATAGTGGAGTGCCTGACGAGCTGGCATTTAAAACATGTAGCATGGTATTTAGGAATTCCTGGTTGTTTCAGGGGGGAGAAGCAAACCTCCTAGAAACATCCTTCTTAATTCTGGAAAGAATCACTTGAGTGGAACATCCTTCTTAATTCTGGAAAGAATCACTTGAGTGGCACTTCTTAGTAAACAAATGTAAGGAGGCACTATACCCATTCCTCAGGGTGATAGGAAGGTCAGGACAACAGCTTCCTCTTATCCCCTTTTGGGAGGTAGACAGTCTGCTACTCCTCCTCTCCCATATATTCCCTGAGGGGGAGAGAGCTGGCTGCTGGGGGTAGTGGGAGAGGCCTATAAGGGAGAAGGAGAGTTCTCATGTCCAGTTTACTTGCCTAGTTGCCCCTGAGCAGCCTTGCCCCCTCCTCTCCAGCTTGGCTACCATCTCAGCTTCATAGGAGGGCTCCTTCTTTTCCTTTTCTAGAAGGTTCTTGTCCTGCTTCACCCAATTTCCATCACACATAGCCTTGTGGTTCTCTGTGTCTGCACTGCACAATTTAGCACAGTGTCCCAATTGTATTGTTTGAATACAAGGATGCCTTTAAGCATGTAAAATTTTATTTATCTGATGTAAAACTAGCCCACATCTGTCAAAATAATTCAAATAATACCCCAGAAATATATCACGCAGAAGGTGAAAGCTAGCTAATATTACAGTGAGCAAAGTACTTGCTGACCACTTTGTATTTTACCTATAGTATTTAATCTTCGTAACAATCCTGATTTACTAGACTCCATGTGACAGAAGGGGAAACTGAGACTCACAGGGCAAATAAACTTGCCCATGGTCCAGGTCAGCAAGTGGTGGAGAAGGGTTCAAACCCTAGCAGTTGGGCTCTAGAACTTGCTTCTCTTTCTACCATGACATTCATTATTAGGTTTGCCTGCAATTTTTGATAGTAATAATTATATACTTTTGCAACTTCGTTTTATACTTAGTATTTTTTTCAAACTAGTACTTACAGATACACTTCATTCTTTTCAATGCAAGGGGTGCATGCATTATACTGCAAAGTAAGAAAATTTCAGAGACTCACATAACAGGCAAGTGATTTTAGCTGTGATTCTCTGGGGGGATGATGCAGTGTGTTTTTAAGAGATTAGGAATGAGTAATAAAAGTCCTGAGTTCTAGCTCCATTACTGCCACTTCATAGTCATATGCCTTTGGGAAGTCAAAACCTCCAAGCCTGCTTCTGCTTCTGGAAAATGAGTCCAGTTTAGCTTTCACACAGGCAACCTCCTGGGGCAGGGTGAGATCTCCAACATCGTCTGTGAAAATGCTTCATAAACTATGTCGAGAGTTATGCAAATTAAGGAAGAATTATGAGCATCGTAGAATGGTTATTGCCTGGAATCATGCTTCTGGCATTTGGAGGAATCCATTAATGGATGTGCAGAAATTTTTTTTTTCTTTCCTGGCATTGTTCTCAACCAGGCCAGACCAGTAGTCTTACTCGATCCGTAAAGTCTTTACTTAGGTTATTTGCTTAGCTCTCAGGTTTTTAAAGGAGCACATGATTTTCAAGTGAGTTATTCAATTAATCATTACTGTCATAACCATGGTGTCCCTTTGGACTATCTGCTTATTGAAAGCGGTGGCATCTGGAGGGGCCGCCCTGACTCCCTGCTCATCGTGCAAACAGATCAAATAGCCTCCACGGGGGACAGCCCAATTAATGGCAAAGTGAATTAGTAGCAAGTTGGGAAAAAAGAAAGAGCCAAATGGTTACCCAACACACAATTTACCTTCCTTTACACAATACGGTGGTCCAGTAATTCATCTAAATGGGATTTCTACAAATTGAATCAAAATGAGGGAGATTGCTATTTAAAAGGTCCCAGGGGGAATTACTTGATAAAAAGATATTTCCATATTCATGAATGAGTCCCTTGACAGAACTACTTTTTTTAATTGTGAATTTTTATAATCCAGTTTTTAAATTATTGTTTCAAAATAGTTTCTATAGTGATAATGGTTTTAGAGACGTAATGGATAAAAAAAATACATGAATTGTGTGGCTATGGACCTTTCTTCCTCCAAGAGATAAGGTTGAAAAGAAAGGCAGTGCTTTGTTTAGAGGTTTGTCATAAAATTCACTTCAGTGAGGAAAGAAAGATTTCAACTCCAGATAAAAAAATATTTTAAATAAGTAGTTATAACCAATAAAAGGGCATGGGTTCCCGTTTGGAGTATCAAACTAGTGGTCCGAAAAATCTCATTATGAGGAAAAACTTTGTGGAAATCTGTTTTCATTTGTTGTTAGGCTTGAGTTTGTTTTACAGAATAGGTCCCTGTGGGAGGTGTGAGAGGAGTGGGCCTCTCCTGCTTGCACAAGTTTAGGTTAAATGTGACAAGTTTGGAAGGAAAGAAATAGTCCCAGTGGTACTTGAGAAGAGCCAATGAGTTGTGGTCACCCTGCTTTGTCGAGTGATGGGGATTCCAGCTGTTTGTATTTATGTCCATGTGGGTGGGGAGGAGGGCGCAGGAAAGAAGATTAAGCATCACCTCAGATGAGACTTTCTCCCTTATCATGAATGCATCCCTGAGTCACTGCCTGAAGCAAACTGTACCCATCCCTTCCCTGATCCCTTTTCCTAGCCATTTCTGAAACACATAAACACACAGAGCCCGACATGTCTATATAAAGTAGAACCTCCACAGCGGACCGCTTCCCTACATTGACCATCTCCTAACATTGACCTAATTTTCGTAGACCGGACGTGCACCACATGTACCTATCAGTACGGTAGGCCTCGGTCCTTATGTTGAACCTCTGTATGTGGACCAGCTTGTTACAGACCCTTGGGCGGTCGACTTACAGAGGTTTTACTTTATATCTAAAGCAGACAAAGAACCCAGAGGGAGCCTAAAGCCAGGCCTGGGGGTCACCCATAGTCATGTGGAAGATACCCCCCGGAAGGGACCAGCCCTCTCATCTTACAAATGAGGAAAGCGATGCCCAAAAGGCTGTGTGATGCCCCTGTCATTCAGGTGGGCAAATCATTTCTCCTCCCTCCCTGTTCTGATGTGCATCTGGCAGGGAGATTACTACATTGCGTCTTCCTACCTTGGGGACAGGGAGCTGGGGGTGTTGTGCTCAATAGTTGAAATAAGATTTCAGGCAAATCCCATTGACCTCTGAAAATGAAGCCTTCCCTACACACAGCCTGTTTTCACTTGTCACCCACGGCTGGTGGCCACTTGTGGCTTCATAGATTGCTGCCGAACTCGCGAGATTCAGAAAATAGGAGATCAGGGTCTGGTCCTTACTAATAAAAGAAAACAAACTCATTATTAAAAGTAAACAGGCAGAAGTAATTGGAAACAATTGATTAAATGTCTCTTGGCTCAGTAGCCTAAATTCACCCTATTACCCCAAATCAAGCCTTCCTTCTAAGAGGAAACTTCACAGTATCTTGTTAAGATGAACACCTCCTTTCCTGAATGCCCATTGCAGACTATCCTTAGTAACTACATTATCTCCAATCCTCAAGATTTAGAAGTGAACATAATATTTGGTATTTTACCAGTAGTGGCATGGGCTGGTTAAGCAGTTTGCGGATAGACACAGCTGAAACATTGAAACAACAGAATTTAAACCAAGTCTCCAGGACTCCAAAACCCATGCCCATTCCACCTTATCACACTGCCCCCAGTAAAGATAGGTCTCCCATGCCCATTTCTGTTGTTTGTTTCACAGAAAAGCTCAAGACCCAGGAGCAGGAAGCCTGCTGGCTGTTTAGGTAAAAATCTCTTAAAATTGCAGACATTCTGGTAGAGTTTCTAGGGGGAGAAAGCCATCAGCCACTCTGAAGGATTAGGGTAGGCAGACCAAAGACTATAGATGCTTAATTGTTGGTGTTCAACATCTTTCCCCAGTGCCTATCTTATTCTAGTTCCATTTAATATACTCTGCTGTGCAAACAAACCAGAATGGAGTGTTTGCAGTGTAAGGTACAGAATTTTGGACTTGCCAGTGAATCTAAAGTTTGTAAGGTACAGAATCTTGGCTCTGCCAGTAAATCTAGAGTTAAGCTCTCAGTGACAGACTCCTGCTAGCCAAACTTAGAACAGACTGATGTATAGTCAGAATATTAATTTGCTATAGTATAATTTTGTTTACCCAGGGATCATAATGCTAGAAGTATCTAAGCATGATTTGTTTTAAAACATTTAAAATCTTTAAAATCATGCTATTTGAAGAGTTAATGAATAATTTGCTGTGGGTGCAAAGCTAGGTAATAGAGAGATTGACCACACGACCAGTGAAAAGTTGGAGACAACACAGCAGCTAAATCTTTGGATGAGGATGGATGATGTCAACTGTTATGAATATGTCGACAGCAACACCATCAGAGTTATTTTACATTGTGAACAACTTAATGAATTATATGGACTACAAACCATTTACTGAAAAATAGTCTGGTAGTTCCTCAAATGGTTACACATTGATTTTCCATAGGACCCAGTAGTTCCACTGTAGGTGGACATAGGGAGAACTGAAAACATATGCTCGCACAAAAACTCATACACAAATGTTCACCACACCTTTATTCAGGGTGGAAACAACTCAGATATCCATCAATGGAAGAATGCATAAACAAAATGTAGTATAGCCATGCAATGGAATATTATTATATAGACATAAAAAGGCATGAAGAATTGATCCATGCTCCAACTTGGGTGAAACTTGAAAACCTTATGCTAAGTGAAAGAAGCCAGGTACAAAAGTCCACATGTTGTATGAGTCATTTTCATGAAATGTCCGGAATAGGCAAATCCATAGAAACAGAAAGTAGATTCGTGGTTGCCTAGTGCTAGAACAAGCAGATTGGGAAAAATGGGGAGTGACTGCTAAGGAGTAGTGTGAGTTGAGTTGAGTTGGTTTCAGGGGTGATAAAATTGTTCTAAAATCGATGGCAGCAATGGTTACACAGCTCTGTGAATATAGTACAAATCATTGAGTTGTGCACATTTAAAATCATCTCTCAATAAAACTGTTTTTTTAAAACAAAACCCAAAACATTTGCCACTGAGTAGGAGATGCTCTTGTTGCATACCTTCCATTGCTCCCCCAACACCAGTCCACTCTCCATCCTTCTCTGCTTTGCTTTCTCAGGAAGCTGTTCTGTATGACAGTACCAACAGGTGCCCTCCTATTATTGTCTGAACTGGGGCACTTCTAAGAAAGAATGATGGGGATAAACCAGGAGTCTCTTGGGCAAAATTCTGTTGAGGTTTGGTTCCTGCTGCACAGGATGACTGCATCACCCTGTCATCACCCTGAAGAGGGCATGGCTTCTGACACACAGCCAGCTCCATGCAGCTGCCTCTCTGGGTTCCAAGCCTACTCCTGCCCCCCTACTCCTGGCCCTGTCCTGGCAGGAGTGGTGAGAGCTTCACCATCCACTGGTTTTCCTAAATCCTGCCCATGTCCTTGCAAATAGTCTCCTACTTAAACTTCCTCCATTACCCAGTGGGAGTGAGCCATCTGTTTCCTGCCAGTACCCCACACTCACAAAATTCGAGATAAGCAACCTGAAAGATCATTTGAAAGGAAGGGTGTGGTCAGCACAGGGACACTTTTAGGTCTCTTCCAAAGAGCCACTACACTGGCTTGCCTTCAGTTTCTACAGATGTCTGTTACACTAAATACTGACAGTACATGATTTGACCACACACCTAGCAACAGGATGTTAGAATAAACACAATTTTCATTTTTTAGCATAAGATAGGGTTTTTTTTTTTGCCACTTTGAAGGAAATGAGTACATAGTGCGTATTACAATTTTCAGTTTCAAAGTTCAATAGGAGAAACTATTCATTTGGTTTTTCTTGTTCAGAATGCTCCCTAACACTGAGAATTTAAGTATTTCATCAACTCTGGAAAATTCTCAGCCAATATCTCTTGGAATATCCACCCCCACCCACATGGCCATTTCCCTTCTTTCTGGAACTGACAATATACTCTATTCTTATTCTCTCCTCCTTGTCTCCTAGCTTTTTTTCCCAATAATTTCTATCTTTATTTCTGTGCTTTCTTCAGATCTTTCCATCAAAAAATCTCTTCCAGATTCATGTCTATTCAGTTGTCTAACCTGTCCATATCTAGTTCAAATATGAGGACTGACAATTAAGTTCTCGAACTTGCCACAGCACGCTTACGTTGGTAGCACTATATAAACAATTCAGTAAGGTTTCATAACCTTAGTATATCAGTGTCTCACAGTTGTGTTTCTGTTGATGTGTAGCATGATTTTGCTGAGATCTGTGTTCATTATTGTTGTGTTTTTGTGTGCCAATGCGAGACTGTTGAAGCTTGAATGAGAGCAACATTCTGTTGATGCGTACCAGGATCTTGCTCAGCTGCGTTCATTATTGTTGTGTGTTTTTGTGAGCCAATGTGAGAATGTTGGAGCTTGAATGACAGCAACAAACAAACATTCATAAATTACTTGTTAAACTTGCCAAGAGTGGAAGTGAAATCAGGGGTATATTAGTCCAAGTTTATGGGTACAGTGCCATGAAGAAAATGGCAATGTACAAATGGATAAAATGTTTTTGTGAGGTGAGAGAAAGTGTCACTTATGAAGAGAGGTCATGAAAGCTAGTAACAAGCAGAACTGACAAAAACATTGCAAAAATTTATTGAATTGTGCATCAAAATCATTGGCTGACTGTGAGAAGGACAGCAGACCAAGTAAACATCGTAGCTCAAAGGCTATGTGAAAAAGCTAGATAAAAATGACCTGAACTTTGCTCTTGAGTCACAATAATGCACCAGCTACACACAAGTGTCTGTGAGGAAGTTCTTAGCCAGTAACAAATAGCTGTATTGGAACACCCTCCCTACTACATAAAAGCTAGATAAAAATGACCTGAACTTGGCTCTTGAGTCACAACAATGCACCAGCTACACACAACTGTCTGTGAGGGAGTTCTTAGCCAGTAAACAAATAGCTGTATTGGAACACCCTCCCTACTCACCTGATCTGGCCCCCAATGACTTTTTTCTTTAACCCAAAGATAAAGGAAATTTTGGAAGGAAGACATTTTGATGACATTTAGGACATCAAGGATGTAATACAACGGATGGCCATTCCAGAAAAGAGTTTCAAAATTGCTTTGAAGGGTGAACTATGCGCTGGCATTGGTGCATAGCTTCCCCAAGGGAGTACCTCACAGGTGATGATAGTGACATTCAGCAATGAGATATGTAGCACTTTTACTAGGATTCGTTAGTGAACTTAATTTTCAAAACTTGTATGTATTTGTAATTTCAGTGACTGTAAATAAAAACTTTTTATTTAATTCCCTTTTTGCAATGCTTGTCTTCCTTTCATGTTTATGCTTTTCTTCTTTTATATTGGAATCATTTTCAATCTACTTATCTCTATCAGACTGTTTGATTATCTTTAGTACCTGTGGGGTGAATCTTGCTGTTAGTCTGTCTGTTGGTTCTTGAGCATGATGAATAGACTGTTTACTTGTATAACTGAGAATTTTAAATTTCGAACTCATTGCGGAGAGCTTTATCCTATGAAGACTTGATTGAGGGTGGCTCCCCTCAGAGCCATTTCTTCTTTACTTGTTCTGGGTTACCCAGTATTATTTTAGGCTGGTGACAATTTTTGACATTAATTTTCACCTTGGGTATTTTGGATCCATTCAAGAAAGGCAGATTTAAGCCCCTAAACACAGCTGCAGCGTGATTTCCATTACAAATTCTCTCTATTACTTCCCTCCCTCCATTCCTTCCTTCCTTCCTTTCTTTTCTTCATTTCCTGAGACAGACTCTCACTCTGTGCCCTGGGTACAGTGCCATGCACAGCAACCTCAAACTCTTGGGCTCAAATGATCCCCTTACTACAGCTTCTCAAGTAGCTGGGACTACAGGCACCCACCAACAAATTCTCACTGGATACGTTTTGCTCCTTCCCAGACCCAGACCAGTGTTATCAAGCTTCCATGTCAGCTCCATGTCCTGGTAGGCAGATTGTTTCTGGTCTACCTGTCCCTGAAATGCTGTAATATTCGGTATCTTGGCTCTGGGGGATGGCTCTCAGTTGCATATACCTGTCTCACATGGGGCTGGGGCCCATTTTTCTGGTGCCCTTGGAGGTGAACACCCAAGCCCCTGGATAACTGAAACCAAGACTCCTGCCAGGCAATCAAGCATCAGTTTTCATACATTCTCCTCTGGTTAGCAGATTCCCTCTGTTCCTAGTTGCTGGGGATTTTTCTTCTTTCTTGCTGGCTCTGCCACGTACTTAAAAGGATTCTGATTACATTTTATCTACTGTGTCTACATAGCTGTTAAAGGAGAGGGTTTCAGTTTTTAGAATCTGCCTCTGTGACAACTGGGAGACCCCTTTTCCTTGGGTGTATATCAAAAATGTTGGGTTATGTTTAATGTGTAATTATTTTCCACTTTTAGGTAAACACAGATGCCTTTGATGGATTCAAAATAACTTGATATGTTTCTCAATTACTTCACATGGTATGTAGACTTAAAGTTTTCTAAAATAATGTGCTTTGTATGCTCTTGTATAGCTACTCTGACCAGACTCCATATCTTACTTACAAAATATCCCTTTTTTCCACTGTGCTCATATACAGCAGAAAGAGCTAAACTCCCAAAATACTGTCAATGAGGAAGAGATTGGGTGCTGGACAGTCTTGTTCTATTATTTGTAACTGGGATATCTGCTCCCCTGAGAGCCCAGTTGTCCATGTCAAGGTAATACTGAAGGCAAATTAGTAGCCAGCAGGCAGCTTAGGAGCATATAAATAAAGCCAAGGAAATCGGATGTTCATGGGAGAATGATCATGGCTTGGCACAGAGTAGGTGCTCAAGAAGCATCTCAGGAACTGAATTAAACTCTTCTTACCCCACTAGAGAGCAGGCACACCATTTCAGAGACCTAGGACCATCAGATATAGCCCTTCTTTTGATAGTCCAAGAGAAACACAAATTCTTAAAACTTCTTTCCCTCTTTTCATATCTTCCCTGTGAACTCATCTCCTTACTTGACTCTAACACTTGAAACTAAAAACTGGCTTCCAGAGGAGTTGTTGAAAATTAGAGAATCTAAAGTCACTTACAAATTGGAAACTTCGGCTCGGCGCCTGTGGCTCAACAGGCTAAGGTGCCAGCCACGTACATCTGAGCTGGCGGGTTCGAATCCAGCCCTGCCCGCCAAACAACAATGACGGCTGCAACCAAAAAAAAAAAAAAAAAAAATGGCCGGGCGTTGTGGCGGGCGCCTGTAGTCCCAGCTACTTGGGAGGTGGAGGCAGGAGACTCGCTTGAGCCTAGGAATTGGAGGTTACTGTGAGCTGTGATGCCACAGCACTCTATCCAGGGTGACAGCTTGAGGCTCTATCTCAAAAAAAAAAATTGGAAACTTCACCTCTAGATGCAAAGTTTCAGCTTCTCCAAAAAGAGTGAGGCATGTGGCAATTCAAGGCCCACATTCCCCCGACCCAGGACTTTGGGGGCAGCTGGCCCATACAGGGAGAACTTCCTCTCCAGGTCACCACAGTCCTCCCCAAATCCTGTGAACTCACACCTGGCCTGCTTCATGCAGGTACACTGCCTGACACCCATAATGCCACAGGCTTTGTGCCTCTGCTGTCTCTGCATTTCTTCAGCCTGGCTTTCATCACCTTTTGTCAGTGTTCTGTCTCCACATTCTGGATGCTGAGGTTTATACTTGGGTATTCCCCAGCCTGCCGTCCACCAAACACAGACAAAACATCTCTTAGGATGAGTCATTGTGACAGATATTTTAAACTGATTGTTGCTAATTTCATTTTCAAATGGGGTCTGTTTCTAAAACCAAACTCTTTTATATACTGACGGCTCTGCAATTTGTCTAAGGGATTTGGTGACTCTGGGATCATACAGACTGTGGCTGCTTACGGGTCATCAGGGCAAGTTTAAACCAATTTTATTTCACAGATGAGCCATGGTATGGATCAATATATAAATAGGTAACTTTCAGTGAGTATTTACCTTGGGCCAAGTACTAGTCTAAGTCATTCCATTGAAGCCTCACAGGCTCATGAGTTAGCACTTCGGTTATCCTTATTCAACCGATTAAAAACAAACAAACAAACAAAACTGAGAACAGAAGGCTGAGAAGTGATGGAGCCAGAATTCAAACCCAGCAGCCTGCCTCTGGGCCCACCGTCTTAGCCACCTCATACAACTGTCACTAATGCGAACACCCCTCATGATAGGGAGAAGTGTCATGAACATTGCCTGTCTCACAACAGCCCAGGGATGCCTGCAGAGCAATTCTGCTGCACGTTAGAATCATCTGAGGAGCTTTTAAAACATACCCAAGCATGAAGCAAATACCATAATGGCATAACATTTGAGAAATTGACAAGGGCAAATGAGATATCTTTGGACTATTCTTGCAACTTTTCCATATATCTGAAATTGTGTCAAATAAAAAAATTAAAAGAAAAAAATGAATATTATCAATTGACCTGGAGAGATTTCTGCAGAAATTATCGTTACTATCCAGATCTAGAAAAGTGTGTGACATGATCTTGATTTTGTAATTCGTGTACATGTATCTGTATGTCCTTAGCTGGATAGAATAAAATGTATAAGATATGTATATATTAAAAACTTCTAGAGCTCTGGGCAGCACCTGTGGCTCAAAGGAGTAGGGCGCTAACCCCATATGCCAGAGGTGGTGGGTTCAAACCCAGCCCTGGCCAAAAACTGCAATAACAACAACAAAAAAACAAAACAAAACTTCTTGATCCCAACTCCTATAGGGCCTATTTGAATTGCTTAGGGGTAAAACTTGGGCCTAGGTGCCTTCTTTTAAAGTTCTTAAAGTTTAGGGTTGTTAACATTGCTGCACATTCGAAGGACCATGCTTTGAAGCTTTGAAATGTTCTGGTGTCCAGACTGCAGCCCCGAACAAATTAAGACTTGTTGGGATTAGAGCCCAGACATGTGTGTTTTAAAATTCCTCCAAGGGGATTCCAATACACAGCCAAGTTTGAGAACCAGGCAGGGTCCTTAGGCAAGCCATGGTTGAAAATCACTACTGGGATGGGAGATCACTACACACTACTCAATGTGTGTAGGCATCTGACATCCATTTCAATCCTCAGAACAGCCAGTAAGTTATGAACCCCAGAGGAAAGAGAGGCTGGCTCTAGAGATCAAATAACCCGCCAGAGGTCACAGAGCTAGGAGATGGCAGTGCACACCCTAAACCCACCATCTACTTGCCTGTCTTAGCAGGAAGGAGAAAAGGGGAGTAGTTGTGGGAGGACTTCGCTGCCTCTGAATCTTTCTTTGGCAGGACCCTGGGGTGGGGGGAGGGGTGTTGAAATTCCTCTATTAGAGATTCTTTCCTTAGGTTCCTCCTCTTGGGAGCTATTAAAAACAACAAGAAGCAAATACTCCTGGGAGGAGTTGCATTTTAACTGGATCTTGATGTCTGTGCAGTAAGTGCTTGTGTTTTGAAAAAAGAGGACAGTTAGAAAAATGCTCAGATGTGGGGAAAGAATATAAGGAGTTTAAATCTGACCTTTTGTCTTTCTCCTGCTCAAAATCCCTCCATTCACCAGCTTCAGCTCAGGCCTTGATAAAAATTTCAAGTGTCTGTACTGTCTTGGGGAACACTTTTTCAGACTCCTTTTCAAGGAGTTTGGGATGACAACCAAGCCTCATGAGCGAACAGGGCTTGGTTGTCAGGCATGATGCCAGGAGATTCCCAAGGACAGAAGAAGCAATAGGAGAAGTGTGCTTTTGGAAAAAACTGCTGAAGTGAAGGCATTTAAATTCAGGCATGTGACAGGAAAGCTGAACCAGTATCCATTGGGCTAAGGCAGGACTCCTCATTCCAGGAGTTCTTTAAGCTGGATAGAAGGGATATGGGGGGCACCAGAAAACTAGAATTGAGTCCTTCCAACATTAAAACAAGGCTTAGTATGACAACTTCCTTCAATTACACATAACACATGTAAAATGCCCACATTGCACATAATAGCCCTTCAGCAATGTCTGTGGGACTGCATGCCACATTATAGAAGCCTTGGCTTTGTTTCTAATTCTTCTGTTGATAATGTTTATTGAGCCCTTTTTTACTACATGACAAATAACACTTTAAGTGTGTTTATATGTTAGCTCAGGTAATGCACAGAACAGCCCCATCAGGTAGATACCATTATTATTACTATTTACAGATGAGAAAACTGAGGCCTAGAGATTAAGTAATTTATCAAAGGCCGTAAGTTAGTAGGTTGTACACTGGAGTTTGAATCCAGGCAGTCTAGCTCTGATCATTATATTACCAATAACATAAAAATAATAAAAATGATGATTGAGAGCAAACTATGTGTCAAGCACTGTGACTGGCAAGGTGAAAATGAGACCAATGCATTTGAATATCCTTGGGGAAAGTGACCGAGAAAACAGTTACTTCCTAAAGGTAACACCCCTCCCTGGTGATTTGTGGGAGATGGGCAGAGTGTGTGTGTGTGGGGGTGGTTGCTGCAGAAAAGAGTTGGGCAGAGTGGTCTGGGGAAAATTATCCTCTGCAGCTGTGATACGCAGCTCCATGCATCCCTTGATTCACGTGGTTTTCAAAGTCAATCTTTTCCTGTTACTGAGTGAATCTGCCACAGTCCACAGCAGTTTGCACTTGGTTTCTTCTGGCCGCCCTCCTCCTCTATTTTCCTTTTGTTATTCTTTTGAAATGTTTTGTGCTTCAGCTAAAGAGTCAAAGGCACATCCAGAGTTAGATGCTTATGTTTTAAGGTCTTTTAAAAGCTATCATTTGATTCCCCTTTACCTGGGCCACTGGATGTTAATCTGAATGAGTTATCCTTGCTAAGTAGACAGGTAGTAGAGCCGCGAAAATAAATCATCAAAGCCCCAAATCCACCCGGGGAACATTTGTGCTCTTTCCAGGTTAAACCTCCCAAGAGGGCTCTTAGTGGACCTGAAAAACATGAGCTGTCCAAGTTGCAGGCGGTCTGCAATCTCTATAGGCTAATCAACAGCACAGAGGGGCTCTAATGTTTCCGTTTATCCTGCAACGGGCAATCAATCCAGTCTCCCAGCATCCGGTAACTTCATCGAACTTGGCATCCCAATGCAGGGGACGCCCCCGAACTCTTCTTAATAGATTTGGCTATTTGCAATCGTGACTCGGCTGCGTTGCAGTCCTGACATCACCGGATGGGCCTCTTCTCAGAAGGCTGCAGTAGCTGCAGCATCTTTCCCGCCCCACTGAGCGCTCACTAAAAGCCGGCACTGGGCTTAGCGGGCTACCGTTCAAGTCCCCGGGGAGCGGCGGTGCTGCCTCTGTCCCGGGCGCTTGCAGCCATTGTAGGGTGGCTGCTCGCCTGGCTGGGTTCTGACACTGCCTCTCCGCGCCGTGACCCGAGGCCTGGAGCAGAGCGGGTGGCGCACGGTGTGCCCTGAAGGTGAAGGCTCCAGCCCAGGGCTGTCCGCGCTGTAGCCTGCCAGACGCTCCTCTCTGCTGCCGGCGCCCCACTGCCTCCCCGGCGCGCGCTCCCAGCCCCGCCCGCGTGCGGCGGACGCACGGCCGCGAGCGCGCGCCCTCCCCGCGCCCCCGCGGCGGACGCACGGCCACGAGCGCACGTGCGCGCCCGTGGAACGTCCCCGGGAGCCCAGCCAGAGCGAGCGCCGGGGCCGGGCGCGCAGGAGTGAAAAGGAGGCGGCGGCCGCGGCTGCGAGCAACAGATCCGGGCGCTGCGAGTAGACCCGCTCTGCTGTTTGGCGATTCTTTTTTTTCTTTTTCTTAATTTCAAAAAATATACTCAATTTGAAAATCTTGCATTTTTAAATGGCGCTGGCCCCGGGTCAGCGGGCGGTTTTTTCTGCCTCAAGATGGGCTTTGCCGCTTCTGTCGTGGGCACCAGTGGTGGCCTGATTGTCACTCTTCTCCCGGCGTTTTTAAGGCCAGGAGTCGAGCGCTGCATGTAGGCGAATCGCCCTGCAGAGCGGTTTGGCTTTTTAAAATTATTGCTGTTATTATTTTGGGCAGAGAACAGTCGATCTCGTGCACGACGTCCTCGCTGCAGAAGAGGCTGCTCGTCGGAGGTGGGTCGCTCCGAGGGTGAAATTCCTCCCGGGGTGAGCAAGCCCCGGCCCCGCGTGTGTCCCCCCCCTGCCCGCGCCGGGAAAATGGAGGCTGTGATTGAGAAGGAATGCAGCGCGCTCGGAGGCCTCTTCCAGACCATCATCAGCGACATGAAGGTAGGACGCCAGGGCTGCCGCGCGCTGACCTCGCGGCGGTGCTTCGCTTCCACCCCGGGCCGGCCGTCCGCCCTTGCTTGCGTCGTGGCCGCCGGCCACCTGCGGAAGCTTCCTGCCCGGGTGTCACCTGCTTACTCGGGACGCTGCTCCTGGCTCTGCTGTGTCGACGGGCGGATGGTTTCTCTGGGGTGTGGGTTGCCCCTTGCCCTGGTCCGGTTCATTGTCCCAGGGGGCGGCACCGTCTCGTTGCCACAGAGGCTCAGGGCCCCGGCTCCAAGTTTTCCATTGTCTGTCCCTCAACTGAGTGTCTTCGTCCCGCGAGGGCTGGATGCCCGGGCGGACACCTGATTCCCCCGGGGCAGGGCACCTGGCGCGGTGGTGGGCAGGGAGTAGGGGCTCTGCCTGTCCGCTGGAAGGAGTCCCCCAATCTGGAAGACTGGGAGGGAGGTTCCTCCCTCCTAGGTTTTCAAGTCTACCAGGAGTGGGGGGATCTGAGCAAACTAGTTATTAATTAGGCTGCTCTAAAGCTGGGGAATGTGTGCTTGCCTTCCCTCAGCCCTTCCCCGGGGGCGCGGAGCAGAAGTTCCTGGGGCAGCCTTGCAGGGGTGCCTCCTTTCCCCGGCAGCGGCTCCCAGATCGAAAGCAAGATTGGGGCCCCTTAAACAACCGTATCCCGCCTTCTCAAGCACACACAGACACATAGTCATACTCTCTCTTTTCAGGTTTTCTCTTGGAAGGATTGTGAATATGTGTGTGTCGCGCTCGTGCGTGTGTGCGCGTGCGCGTGTTGGAGGCGGGGAACAACACCCTGGCTTTTTCCTGCAAAGGGTGGGACTGGGGATAACCTGATCCTCTGATGTGGATTTTCTGGTGCATAGAGATAGACCAGAGCCTTGTGATACTCATTCAAAAGGAAATACAGCCAGCCGCGTGAGCTGGCTGGTGGTGGGAATTGGGGGTGGCGGGGAAAATTTTTTTATGTATATTTAGGGAGCTTCTCTTTGGCTCTAGCCCAGCCCCAGTTTGCCTCAACAGATCCAGATCCGGGGAGGTGGTGTTTAATTAAAAGCTCGGCTTCCAAAACGAGTGGGCAGGTTTGGAAAGCTGTGCAGCCAGTGGGTGTGGACAGCCCCTCTTCAGCCGCTGCCTGGGCGCCAGGAGGAGCTTTTGTCTGATGAAGTGTAAGGTTTGGAGAGGCTTGGTGCCTCCGTGGTGGACTTTGCGAAGGAATGCTCAGTTGTCATGGCCTGCTTCCCCCTTTTAGAACCAACTGCCACCTCATTCAGGGTGAACTTTGAGGTGCTTCTGTCCTGGGCTTGTCCATTTTGAAATCCTTCTACAGAGCTTGTGCATTTTGTCAGAAATTGACTTTTGTGTAGCATAATCTGCAGCCAAACCCAGCTGGCCTAGGAATGCTTCTAATCCAGCCACTCGGAATTAGATGGATTATTCCCTGTTCAGAGACAGCCCTTTTCATTCTTTTGCCTCCAAACCACATTGAATTATTAAAGTGGCCTTTTGAGACAAAGATTGGTGCCCCTCCTCAGACTGCAGTATTAATTGTTAACTTACATTGTTTAGTCCTTACGTAGATTAGAGTCAAACAAGATTTGGTTTGAGGCACGAATGGTGTTTTCTGGTCTCAGGGGAGGAATTTGAGAAAGGTTGGTAAAGCTGCTTGTGTTTTTTTGAGGAGATAAATGGATGGTTCCAGTCCCTCAGTAATAACGAGGAACCCAGTGATTTAACCAATCTGCCCACTGTAGTCAGGGAGTGATCACACCTGGGGTTTTTCCCTCTTTGTTCTTTAATCCAAAATCCAGTCTCAGTTATTCCCATTTACTGGTTTGAATACAAAGCCCTTCAGAAGGTGGCCCTTTCCAAAGGGTTAGCTGTCTTTCCTTCCACCTGCCGTCCTGTGACTGCTGGGCAGTGTGCCCTAGCTGGGGATCCTTGGGTGCTAAGGTGGTGGTTTCCCCTTCTGCAAGGTTCCAGTTAAAAATAAAGCCTTTTTATTTAATGCCAGTGAGTGCTGAACCTAGTTTGTGGGTCTTGATTTCTTTCCCTTTGAGTTTACTAGGTTTGTTCAATATCCTGTGGGAAATCATTTATTTTGAAGTTTTTTGTTTGTTTGTTTTGTTTTGGCAGTAAGTTTAAAAGCAAGGTGGAGTGGAAGACTAAAATGTGCCTTGGGTTCTGCAGAATTTTAGACTTTGGGGGAGTAGAGAGATAAGGAAGTGACTGATTTCCAAGATTGCTTATACATAAGACATTTGCTGTATATTTTCCTGGCATTTTCTTAAAAGACTTCTTCATGGATTAGATGGCAATGACAGTTTAAAAGGGAAGTAAAACATTTTAAAATTTGGGAATATGGGATAAGCAGTAAGCGACTAGCTATAAAAGTCGGTTTTTAATATCTGAAATAAACTGACTTTCTAATGACCTGCTTGTCCTCTTTTGCTCTTCTTTAAACTCTAGTGATGGATTTGTAATGCCTTTGGTCCCCTTTCTGTTTGCTTTAGGGAGAAGCATAAATGTTGAAAACCCATTTGGAATGCCATCTTGATAAAATTTTTAAGTTATTTTCTCAGATGTAATGTTGGATTGGGGTGAAAAAAGGGTAAGGAAAATGGTTTTATTAGTAGCATTTGATTCTCTACAGCAGCACAGGAAGGGAGTAAGTTTCCTCTTTGGAGGAAAAAAAAGAAAACAACAAAAAGGAATAATTTCAAGGCCTTGTCCCATCCATCTTCTGAAACCAAAAAAGTCTCAAGACATAGAAAAGCTGGAGCAGATTCTTTCTGTTTTCTTCTAAGATACTTCATCTGAGTCCTGAGCTGTCTGTCAGGATATATGTTTTATTGTTTTCAGGAGATAGGGTGTGGAAGAAATCTTGACTTTTCTTCCATTGGGATCTAGCACCATGTAAAAAAGCAAGCAGCAGCTGTTAAATAACTTACTGATTCTTTGACTAGAGGAAACGTGGTTTTTTCTCCTTTATTCCACCCTGCTGAGGTGGTGCTCACTAGTGAATGGTGGTGTGCAAAATCGCTTACTGGCTGCCTTTCCTTCCATCCACATAAATCACCCATCCAGCTGTCTGGTGTGAGTTGGTCCCAAAGAAAAGGGGAGATAAGATACTGGTGTGGCAGCAGGGAAGGGTCCATAGCTGGTTTGTCTGGGGGAACAGTAGTCAGAAAGTGGCTGTTGACTGCCTTCTGATGTGTAGACAGTGCTGACTGCCTGAGGGGGGTCCTGGAATCTTTTTGGAGTTTCTATCCCAAGTCCTGGGAAGGGTGGGATATATGCTTCAAGGAGATTTGTGCCCTTGCTTTTAAGCAACGGAACTGGCATAGTATTTGGTGGCACTGGAGGAGTTTTTAAGACTAGGAGACTTTGGCGGCCAAACTTGAGGGAAGCTTGCCTTGTGGGTGACTTTCTTCTTTTAATACTTAACTGGGCTTGGGGGAAAAAAAAAGGTTGGATGCTAAAATCAAATGTTTTTCCTCACCCTTGTTGCTCAAGAATCAGCATGTCAGGAGCTGATTTGCTGAACTGGACCTGCTTCAGGGAGAACTTTGTACTAGGTTAGGAGAGTGTGTTCAAGGGTTATGTGATGTGACTGGGGTGAAAAACCGCCAACCACTCCTGATTCCTCTACCCCACATGTCACTTTAGACAGGGGTGTCCTATTACCAGCACCTGTGTGGAGCAGAATAGGAGCCTTGTTTTGTTCCTCCCTGCCACCCCCCACCCGTTTGCCACCAGTATCCTCTCCTAAGTTCTGCCAAAAATTAGAACTGCTAAAGGGACTTCTTGAATTCCCTGGAAATCTTTTTATGGTTTGGCATGTCAGGATATTTTCCCTGGCTTATCATAAGATCAAGAATGTGGGTAGTGGGTCCAGGGCTGGATACTGATTTCAGGGTTGTTTTTGTCCTTCATTTCTTTGGGATTCCTGTCAGACAGAAGGTTGTCTTCCTTGCTGTTTGTTGAGGGCCTACTGTGTGCATGGTCTTTTGCCAGGCCCTGCCCTCGCAGAGCGTCTTGTCCTGTGGGCGGTCAGCAGATGATGTCAGTACGACAAGGTGGCCTTGAAGGAAGATCCTGTCGTCCTGCTTGGGGAAAGCCTCAGGACCTCCCTTTGACGCTTTAAAAACAAAAAGTTTTCTCTAGGAAGATACTGAAAACCCAGCCGAGGCCTCAGCCAGGTGCTCTGAGGGAGGTGGGCTGCTGTCTGCAAATGATGACAGCCACACAAAGGCAGGACAAGCAGAGCCCTTGTGAAGGACAGATGGGCCCCATGTTGGCTTTTCTCTCAGCAAATGGTTGTGTTTGGCTAAGGTTTTATGGCTTCCTCATTTTGGGCCTGTGGGAGAAGAAGGTGAAGTAAAGATATCATAAAATTGACAGCAGGAACTGCCTGGATCGGGGCCCGTTTCAGAGGTTTAGGGCCTCGTCAGTCGATCTTTTTGGTTTTATGGGTGCAAATCTTGTAGTCATGGTTTGGAAAGAAATCATTTTTGATCTTGGCTTGGGTGTTTCTTTGGGAAAACCCCTTACATAATAAATACCATTTAATCAAATTATTTAGAAGGGTAGGGAATCTGCAGCCTCAAGGCCCATGTGTTTCTCCAGATCCCTAAATGTAGCCCCTCAACTCAATCCAAATTTCTCAATCCCTTTATTAAAGGAATTTGTTCTGTACAATTTGGATTCAGTCAAAAGGTCGTGCTCAAGGTGGGGACCTACTGTGTGCCAGGCATTGTGTTAAGCATTTGGTGTGCATGAAGTCATATTTTCCCACACATCCACCCACTTATTAGGCCACTTGTGGCCCCAAGGCTTCAGGTTCCCCACCCCTTAGAACTTGTTGCTTTATGCAGTGAAGCTTTGTGTTCTGAAATTACGCAGTTTATAATGCCCTAGGTGGAGAGATGGTTTAATTCCTGGGTCTTGGTTTCCATGGACGGTAAGCTGAGTTTGGATTTCGTCTGGTTCAGCCATCACTCAGTTCTTACTGGAGTAACATAGTCATGCTATAGTATTTATTGAGCATCAGCTGTATTACAGCCCCCAAATTCAGTGTTACTATTGCAGTAAGTAAAAATACATAATTTCCAGTTAAATGTGCATTTCGGATGAATGATGAAGCAATTTTTTAGTGTGTAAGTATGTTCCAGGCATAGCTGTGTCTTCTCAGCAGCTGACCTCTTGCCCTCTGAACTCTTCTTTTGCATCTTGATCATACGGAAAAGCTAAAATGATAGCTGTCAGTTTGGCTAGCTCACTGGAGGTTATTAAAATGCTTAGAGGTGAAAAGGTTGAAACTATTCATCCATTAGATGCTTTATCTATGATTTTTGTCTGGGCTTTTTACTTCTTCACAGGCATGGGTGAGAGCTGGCAAGGTTCCTTCTGTAGTGAGACCATTTCGATGTTCAAACTGGGTACGGAAAAATGAGATCATTTTGAGTTCCCCATTTCTTTTCGGAATTGCCTTCAGGACACTTTCCCCCCCACACCCACACCTCTGTAAGAACAAAGAATTACTTCTCCCCAAACCAAACAAAAGCCATGGACAGATGTAGCTGCCTAGGACATCAGACAATAACTATTTGAGGCCCCTCAAAGGGAACTGACTGATGCCTTAACTGTTTAAGTCAGATTTGCAGATTGCACTGCTGATACAGCCTTATTAAGTAGCAAACCAGAGAGGAAAACAGAAGTAAATTAATTGGCGGAGCATTAAGGAAGCCCATTGTTTTTGATTGCTAAGGTTCTCCCTTGAATTAGCTGGAGACTGCCAAAGGTTTCATCTGAGTATGTTACACCAAAACAAATCAAAACAACCAAAAAACAAAATATAAAAAGTAATTTTCAGTGTAGAATCTGTTCCAGGGCAGCCCACCTCTCAGCTCTGGAAGGCCTTGGTATGCGGCTCTCTCCTCTCGCTTCCTCATTTAGCTGGAGGTGACTGCATTTTTACCTCACGGAACAAATGTGAGGGATCTGGTTGTTTAAAATGTGGCGGCATGCCACTTGGCACATAGTAGGTGCTCGGTGTGTATTACATGCTATGATAAGGGGGAAGAAGACTTGAGGACCTACTGTGTGCCAGGCATTGTGCTGAGTGCTTGGTGAGCATGATGTCATGGTTTTCTCACATCCACCCACTTAACAGGTGGAAAAACTGAGGCTGAGAGGGATTCAGTAACTTGTCTAAGGCCATGGGGAGGTAGAGCCTGGTGCTCAGATCTTAGCCTATTTAGCCCTGGAGCTCTGTAGAGCTGTGTCTAACGAAGGGGAGGGAGTATGAAGTTGACATGAGATGCCTGTTGGGGGTGGGCAACTTCCCCATTTGTGGAAATTGTTTCATTTATGATGGGTTCACACACTGTGGCTTCTTTCCCTTCCCCACTTACCAGTCTTCTCCAATAGACAACTTGGCATCCCTCCCCTTTCCTCTCGCTCCCCATGGTGTGCAGAAGGCAGAGAAGCTTTGGGGCCAGGCTTAGGTTCATCTCCCCAGTGTCACTCCTTGTCTCTGCACAGAGTATGTGGAGTATTTTCAGTAGCTGGCCATGGGTCCTGGGGGTCCGTTGGTCCCTGAGGTAGGACCACTCTGCTAGACTGGCAGCCCCCTCCCACCGCTGTAATTATCTGAGTTAACTAAGTTCACCCAAAGTTCAAGTGACTCCTGCAAGAGAACTCCTTACCTTGAACTTGTTTTGTGTCCAGCCCTGGCACTCTTGTAAAAGAGCTTTCTGTATTTAATTATGTCCCGGTAGCCCTCCGTTTGGGCTGAGTTGGTAGAGCCATTATGAGTCTGTGTTTGCGGTAGTCGATGGACTGGCCAAGAAAAATCCTTCCTGTGCTGATTCTTGGCATATATAGCTTTGGTCATAGTTTCTAAGTGGTTTTTCTTTTCCTGTCTAGTTTAAGTGGGATGAAAAAAAAATCCAGTGAGTGCCTTTTGAGCCATGTGCCTTTTTGTTTGCTTTCTTCCTCTCGAAGAACTAGCAGCAGAAGTTTCAACTCACTCAACATCAGCACCCATTGTGCCTGAGTCTCCCTTCTCTGCCACTTCCCACATGACCACATGACAGGGGCCTCCGGTGGCTGCAGGAATGGGTCTTGCTAGAGAGGAGGTCTTGGCAGGTATACTTCTTTTGCTAGAATGGGTGTGGATACAGGGAAGGGCCCTTTGGGTTCCCTGGGAGCTGGAAGATGCACATACCTGTGCCCCACTTTCCAGAGGCTGTGATTCAATGCTCTGCGGTGTATCCTGGGCCCTCGGATTTTGTAAAGCAGCCCAGGTAATTCTAGTGTATTATCTAGGGCAGAGAACCTCCAAGCTACTATAAGTCTCTCCCTTGCACAATTTCAGCCCTGCAAAGTGTTTTCTCCCTCTTACCTGAGTCTGAATAGAAGCACCTTCAGGTAGTTGTGCAACAACATGAATATATTGACACTGCTGAAGTCAGTGCTTAATGATGGTCAAGATGGTGAATTTTGTGTTATGTGTATTTTAGCACAATTGAAAACAAAAATGAGACAAACTTAGGTGAAATGTTAAGGTACATAAAATGAAATAGAAAAACAAACAACAAAAACATCTTTGGAATATTTAACTGTGTTTTATTGAACTATAACAGTTCTGTCTGGTGCAGTTTTCTGCAGTGATGGAAATTGCCAGATACACGGGCCACTACCCACATGTGACTGTCAAGGACATGAATTGTGGCTGGCATGACCAAGGAACTGAATTATTTTTGTTCACTTTCTTTTTTCTCGAGGCAGGGTCTCAAGCTATCACCTTGGGTAGAGTGCTGTGGCATCATAGCTCACAGCAACCTCAGACTTTTGGGCTTAAGTGATTCTCTTGCTTTTTTTTGTTTCAGTTGTCATTGTTGTTTTAGCTGACCCAAGCCGGGTTCAAATCCACCAGCAGTGGATGTGGCCGGCACTCTACCCACTGAGCTACGGGCGCTGACCTTTGTTTACTTTTAGTTTATTTAAATTTAAATAGCCATATATAGTTGGTGGCTACTGTACTGAACAGTGCAGATGTATAACTTGTAAATAAATAAAAATAGTGTGCTTGTTTTGTGGCACAGCTTCCTGCCTGTCTGCTACATCCTGCTGGCCACGACACTGCCCCTAAACTCCTCCTGTAGAAATTCTGGTGCTACTGCTGACTTTGGAGTCAAAGGAGTCTGATTTCAAATCCCGTGGGCAAGTTACTTAATCTCTGAGCCTCAGTTTCCTCTTCTGTAAAATGGGTCTAATGAATTAACCACCTTAGAGGGTTTTGAGAATGCTGAAATGAGCTATCATGTATGAAGGTTTTTGCATGGTGCCTGAGACACGTTGCATTGAAATATCAGCTACTTTTATTATTCGGTCTTGTAAACTTGGGGATGAAGTATTTTGAAGTCTTAAAATCAGTGTAGTAATTATCTCCACCACTTCTTAGGGCAAACACAACCCCACCTTTAAGGAGCTGTATTTAGTTATTGCTGGCAGTGAAGTTGTCCGGAAATGAAATGGAGGTTTGCTTTCTTGCTGAATAAATCACTCCTGAGTTCAACGTGACAGGCAGCTTGTCCAGCTTGGCCTATTTGCATTTGGTTTCTCTATTTGTAACTCCCACTATCTATTTATAAGGATAGGGGAGGATGGGGTTCTTGGCAAGGGTGCTCAGGGCATTTATTTTAAAGGTTTAGGAAAAGAAAAGTCTATTTTAGAAATGCTAAGGCCAAGGGGGCGGGAGTTGCTTTTGTAAAGGCCATCTTTTTCTGTCTACATCCTTTGAGTTTCCCTTTTCCAGAGTGACCACTAGGGAAAGTTGCCCTCACTTGCCTGTAGTCTTTAAGTATCCGCAGTTGTATAGTGAACCTTTGTCCCCTACCAGGACTTGGTTGTATTTGGGTTCTGTCAAGTGTGGCCCTTGCCTCAGCCTGGGATTTGAGGACCCCAGTGATTTGGCCCCTTGCTCCCTTGAACACATTCTGGGCACCTGCCTCGCTACTGTAGTGTAACCTTCCCATCTCTGCCGTTGCTGCCTGTTGAAATCCTTCTCATCCTTTAAGGCTCCATCAGAAAGTGACCACCTGTTCTGGCCTCTTTTCCTTCCTCCAAGCTGGATATCTTTAAGACATTTTCACATTGTTTGTCGATTCTATCTGGTATTATATTCTCCCTTAAAAAGTGGTTGCCCTGGGGCTTTGAAGCCTGGCTCTGCCACTTCCCAGTTCTACTCTCCTGCACAGGTCACTCAACTTTGCTGAGCCTCAATTTTCTTATCTGTTAAATGGATGAAGGGATGAATAATACTAACCTCTTAAAGTTGTTGAGTATTAAGTGAGAAAGTACATGTAAAGGGCTTAGCATGAAATAAGTGCTGAGTAAATGTTCTGAGTATCCACCTGACCTGCCCTAGTAATTCCTAGGAGAGTACCATGGCTTTGACATCACTGAGGTGTAGGTGTTTTAGAGAACAGAATTTATGTCTTCGCTTTGATAATGCAATAGACAAGAGTGCAGTGCATTTCAACTTTCAACATGTAAGTAATTTGAGAGACCACGGTATATGTAGTCAACAAATATGATGTGAGGCACTGCTGGGTGGTGGAGATACACATGTACAGCTGAACAAGATACATAGTTCTTGGCCTGAAATGCTCCATCTAGAAGAGAGGCAGGCAGTTAACCAGGATTTAGTGTGATCTGTGCCATGATAGAGGTCAGCCCGAGATTGTGTTGGGACTCCGGGGAGAGCCTCTGATTCCTATTTGGGGTGGAAAGAGAGTTCTGGAAGACTCTTGGCCTAGATGACACTCAAGCCGAAAACCAAGTTTTAATTTATTTATTTAACAAGCATTTATGTGCCTACCAGGAACTATGCTTAGTGCTTGACAAAAATTTTTTTATCTCCCAATGACGCAATGAGGTAGTTACAGTTAACTATCACAGATCCCATTTTATAGATGGGGAAACTGAGGTGCAGAGAGGTTAAGCCATTTCCGTATATTATGCAACTAGGGACAGGCAGAACTGAGAATTGAATCCAGGCCTTCTGGCTCCAGGGTCTGTGTTCCTTTCCAGCATGCTGGGCTGCTTCTTACAGCACAGCATTTTAGATTCTGTAATGGGTGTATCTTACCAATCTCTTTGATTATTCCGTTTATACCGTCACGACTCAGGATGAGCCAGATAAAACACACAAAAATCTAAGACTTGTCTCTGAGCCTCTTCCAGAAGCACAATCCGTCTCCCTCTAATTAAAGGGGAAAGGGACCTGGCTGTTGACATGAAGCTGCTGGGCAAATGGCTCACCCCAGCTAGTGCCTCTACCTTGTCAGCACAGAGAACTGTGTGCAGAGCTGTGTGGGGTGAGACCTAGGGTCTGATACCGCTGTCCAAAGTGGCAGTCACACAACATGTGTTTGTTTTGCTAGAGAAACTCCCCTGCCTAGGGTCGTCCCCTGTCCCCTGTAAGGACTCTGCACCCCGCATGACTAAGTGTGAAACAGGAAGGGGGGAGATATTTGCAGCAGGAGGCTGGAAATGCTTGGGGATTAGTTCCCAGGGAGACCTCACTTCTGAGGCCAGGCTGGGCTCCTGCAGCTGAGTGAATAGCCATTAAGGAAGTCTTTGAGTTTGGTTTAATGGTCCCTTTTTGTTTTGAAGTGACTGTTTACTGAACCTTCAAAGCCAGCTCTGCAGCAGGATGTGATCGAGGGCCTGAATAATTGGATGAGGCACCCCAATAGGAAGCAGGTTGAGGGGCGCAGAGCCAGGAGTAGCCCATGGCCAACTGCTGGAGGGACTGAGGGCTTCCCACAACCAGAAGTAGACCTGGAGCAAGGGTCCCCTGGAACCTGGCCTCTTTGATGTTGTCCTGGCCTTAATTAGGAGCACCCTAATTAAGTCCTGAGGAGGCAGCTTTTTTATAAAAAAAAAAAAAAAAAAAAAAATTAGCAAATGTTTTGAGAGCATTCCATGAGGGATTACTTCTCAGAGATTATGTAAGTAATGTAAAGTTAACGGGAGAGAAACTGGGAACTTCAGTTAAGTAAAAAATAAGTCACCACACCCCTTGATTACAAAGTGGGTTACGTGTGTGCACACACACACAAGTGCACACATATTTTAAACAAAGGTTCCCGCGGCCTGGGCGATATCAGAAATTCTTTCTTCCCTGAGCCATGCAGTGTCCTTGCCTTTCTTTGTGTGTCTTTCTAAGCAAGGTCAGTTTTAATAGCCCTGCAGTGGTGCATTGTTTGGGATGTCTGTGAGTCACTTGGTCAACACTTATTTAAGGGCCTAGTGTGTGCCAGGTACAAACAGGCATGAACAAAATGGACCCAAATCCATGCCCTCTACGGACATTCTAGTGGATTGTGCGGGGGGTGCAGAAACAAATAGAATAAATCACTTGGACATTAGAAGGATCTGTGTGCCATAGGGAGAAAGCGGAGCTGCTGTTTTTAAGTTGAGTGGTTAGGGAAGGCCTCGCAGAGAAGGTGACACTTGAGAAATCATTTGTGAACTGTATGGCTCAGGGGACTGATGAGCCAGGATGGGAAGAGCATGTGCAAAGGCCCTGAGGTAACAAGTTCCTTCCTCGTTTGAGTTTCGGCTGCATCCAGTTTTTTAGTGATTATGAGCAGTGCTGGGGTGAGTGTATCTTTGTTGTTGGACACCACTTACATCGATGGTTTCCCCTGAAGTGTTTGTTCTGTGTCACAAAGTATGCACTTTTTGAGGCCTTTGAAACCCATCACCCACTGCTTTCACTGCTTCTCAGTTCGCACTTCCCTGTTCAGCTCTTCTCCAGGGATTCTTGCTGAAGGAGTCAGACCTTCATTAGGACCAAAAACCTGCTGAACCCCAGCTTCCAAGGGCTCAAAGGGACGTGTGGCATCTTCTCTAGTGTAGTAATTCTCAAATCTCACTGTGTGCAATTTTTAGCAAGCAAGAGTGTCCCTAGGGGAAAAAAAAAAGTGTCCCTAGGGAGTGGGTTAAAATGCACATTCTCAGGCTCCCTCCCCAGGGACTGTATAGATCTGAGGTGGGACTTGGGAATCTCCCATTTTCCACAAACACCTTAGGTGGTTCTCTGGTAGGATTTTTTGGGATTGTGCCATGAGGAGGCAGAAGGAGGGGGTGGGGCTTGGGCCACCCTGCGCCTCTGAGAGCTTCCTTACAGTGAGTTGGGCACCACCTCCCGGCTCTCTGGCCCCGCCCCCACCCCATCGCGGATAGCCCTACCGTGCATTCCAGGTGGACAAATTGAGTCCTGTGCCTAAACTTAGCCTGATCACTTCTTCCTTTCCTTGGCCGATTTTGTCTTCTGGGAATGCTTCCTCCTTCCTCCTTCCTTTTCCCCCCTCCTCCTTTCTTTCCTTCCTCTTTGCCAGAAAAATTCATGTTTATCCTTGAGATGGAGGGGAAGCCTTATTCAATTCTGGACAGCTTGCACCAACCCTAGTTCTTTATACTGGGAGTGTGTGGCCCTCTGGGGATTTGGAATGTGGTTCCCACCTGGACTGATTTCCTCATCTCTTTGGTCTCTTATCGCCATGGTGTGTCCTGCATACTAGGTGCCCGTTAAATGTCCCCGTCAGGGATTGCACATGGTCTCATGAAAGCAGCGTGGAGTGCTATGTGCTGGTCACCCTCTAACTACTTGTTCTTTCCCCCACAGCCTCATTACCATCATTTGAGGTAGAGACTGCCGTCAGCATCTTCTACAGGGTGGTACAGGTGATTAAGTAACTTGCCCAAGGTCACCAGAGGGTAGATCTAAGCAGTGGTTCTCAACCTTTCTAATGCTGCAGCCCTTTAATACAGTTGACCCACAGGTTGAGAACCCCTGCTCTAGAGCAGGCATCCTCAAACTTTTTAAACAGGGGGCCAATTCACTGTCCCTCAGACCATTGGAGGGCCGGACTGTAGTTTAAGAAAAAAAACTATGAACAAATTCCGCATACTGCACATATCTTATTTTGAAGTGAAAAACAAAACGGGAAGCATGTGGCCCGCGGGCCGTAGTTTGAGGACCCCTGCTCTAGAGTCATGCTCTTAACTATCATGCCACACTGAGCCTTTCCGACACTGGAATATGGCTGCACATCATCTCGGCAAAAAGAATGACATTCAGTGACAATACACTTTAACAAAATGTAGTGGTTGTAGAAATAACACACAGTTATCACCGTTTTTTGGTGACATTGATGGCCTCCAGTGGCCCTTCACCGGCCATGAGGGTATCATTCCTAGCAGACCCAACTGGGAGCTGGGGTCACGGTGGAGGTGCTGCCATAGCTCCAAAGGGTACACGTGTCTCGTGGAAGGTGGCAGAGCACACGGAGTGTGCACAGTGCAGCAAGGTCAGCGCCTGCCCCCAGGGTGGGTGGACAAGTTCACCATGCTGCCCCTGCCTGGGAGAAGGTTATGATTTAGAAGGGAGTGTAGGATGAACACAGAGGGGCTCATTGAGGAGGGGCATGTGCGTGCTCCTCTCTAGGGTTGTAGCTGTGTTGTCTGTTCACGGTGTTGGGCCCCAGGACTTTTGGAGTTGTGTGGAGGCAAGTCAGAGTGGGCACGTCCAGGGAGGAGAAGCAGGTGAGTGTACGTGTGCAAATGTGAAGGAGTGGTGAGGAGACTTGACGTCCTGTAGGGCGTGCAGGTCACCAGGGATTTTGCTGAAGCTCGTTATCTCGTGTGGACATTTATAGACAGGAATAAACAAATGAGTTTTGGCCCCTGGATAGTGGGACAAAGGTTCGAGGGGGCAGATACTTATTATTCTGGGGAGGCTTAGATGTTTCTTAACTAGCCCTTAGGTAAGAACAGCCAGTTCCAGTATTAGGTGAATAAATACTGAGTTCCCAGGTTTCCAGATGTGGAGAATCAGCCAACCTTAGGTGAACCCCTAGCACGGTTTTATGTTTAAAGGAATTGGGCAAGTTTAGGAGCAGTTAATGCAGTTAACTGGTAGTAGGCCGAACTCTTTCCTAAACTTGGGTAAATTGCTTACCCTTTCTGTGTCTGAATTTTCTAGGGTTAAGAAGAGGTGTTAACGACTTTTCTACCAGTTGCCCTTGTCGCGGCAGCCCTTCGTACTCTAAGTAGCGGATACCTGTGAGGTGGTGGTCTCAGTGAGATCATAGAGTCAGTTTGGACTCCCTAGTTGGCAGGATTTCACCTTTGAAAACTGGGTCATGCACCTGTCAGGTGGCTGGTGATGGAGGGCAGTGACTTTCCACCTCTTCCTCTGTCTCTTTTGGCAGGAGGAGTTGTTTGAATAATAAAGGAAATACTGTGGCAGCAAAAATTGGGGGTGGAGAGAAGCAAGATGAATTTAAGGGATGGAAAAAGAGAGGGAGGGGGTTTCACACACGTTTTTATAACGTTAGAAGGTAGAACCGGAAGCCTAGTTGCAGTTGTAGAACACCCTGGGGGTGCCTGGGATGACATTGTCATATGCGGCCAGCGCTGTCCAACAGAACTTTCTCCGGTGATAGAGATGTTCTGCGTCAGCACCATCCAACAAGGTAGGCAGTAGCCCCCTGTGGCTATGGAGCACTTGACGTATGAATGGTGGGGCTGAGCAACTGAATTTTAAATTTCTCTTAATTGTAATTTAAATTTAAATAACCCCATGTGGCTGATGGCTCCCCTATTGGATGATTCAGAGTAGGGAAAGTAATGCTTACTGCCGGAGAATTTAAAAAATAAGATGACTTTGAAGATACAGTTGACATTTGTTTGGTTCTTTTTATTTCGAGTGGCGATATACCCATGTGTCAAAAAACAGACAGCCCGGGCATTGAACCTTGTAATACGGGAGGAGGAAAAGATTGTGCCTTTGATTTATTAAGTTATAGTTACAAATGGAGCTGTTTGTGGGGCAGGGAAAAGATGGACGGAGAAGTTCAGTCTTCCTTTTCCTGTGCATATTTGCTGCTGGTGTGCTTGGGTGGGTGGGTGAGGGTGGGCGGTGAGGAAGCAACCATTGATTATCCCCAAGGCTGTCATCCACTTGATGGACAGGGGTAATTAGTGGCTTAGGCAAGCCCCAATCAGAGAATAAAAGCCCAGGGATGGTATTTATGATGGATGGGCTTACCCAGTGCCTTTCATCTGAGGATCTTAGGAGCCCTTCATCTCGCAGGATGGGGTGGGGAAGGGTGGTTTTGGGGACAAAGCTGTGACAGGCATTCACAGGCCCTGTCCATCATCCTGCACACCCACTTCTGGAAGCGAGTGGATTCCTGCTTCACCTATGAAGAGGCAGGGAGTCCAGAGACACTCTGGTTTAGGGCAGAGGGTGCCGGGTCTCCTTGAAGGTGGTTTGCTTTTCCTTTCCCTCCTGAGTCGGAGCCCATCAGGGATGTACCCAGAAGGAGGGGAGGGCTGCCATTGGCTGTATTCTTCAGGTTTACCCGCAAACCTGGGGACCTGGTAGAAGGGGCGGCTGTTGCACTGGGGGATTGAAGTACCCCTGACGGGCTCTGCTGATCTGTTGGAGGAAGATCAGGCCCTATGTTCGCAGAAAACCCGACGGTGAGAAAATTTACCCCATAAACATACCACAGGCAGCACCTGAGGCTCAGAGGAGTAGGGCGCCAGCCCCATATACCTGAGGTGGCAAGTTCAAACCCAGCCCTGGCCAAAAACTGCAAAAAAAAAATAAAATAAAATAAAAAAATTAATGAAAAATAAAATAAAATATCTTAAAAAAGAAAATACCACAAGTGACAGCAACTGTGACCTTTTTGGTGTGTTTCTGCTGGTCTTTCTTCACAAAGGGCTTCTGTTTGTCCTGTGTTTCATGTTTGCCTCTTCACAGGGTTGAGGATCCTGCTGGTGGCCTTCTAGTTCCCTGGGGCCATCTGCAGCAGTAATCAGGTGTTGTGTGTCCAAGGTCCCTTTGTCTCCTTCTGTACTTTGTCTGGGCTACTGTGGGACCCACAGATAAAGCGGGAGTCTGCAGCCTGCACCACCTGCAGCCCTGTGGCCTTGAACTTTGTCCATCGGGCAGTTTGCACTTCCCAGAATTGGGGAACACCTGGGCACAAAGCCAGACAGATCTGGCATCACATTTCAGCCTGGACCACTTTGCTACAATCTCCCTGGGCCTCAGTTTCCTCAGCTGTAAATAATAGCAGCACCTGCCTCCATGGGCTGCAGTAATGAGAGTGCAGATGAAACTGCCCTTCCAGTGTGTCTGTAGTGCGTGGCAGGACAGATGAAATGGCCACACCTTGGACCAAGCAAACCAGAACCTGCGTGTGTCCCAGCTCCCCAGCTGATTATATGTAAATTAAAGTTGGAGAAAGGCCTGCATATATATCTGGTGCCAGCAACTCTTTAGAAAGTGGTCATGCTTATGACAATGGTGGTGATGGTGATGCTTCTCAAGGTGAGAAAGGTACTTGGGAAGCTGCTGGCCGGTCATACGCCCTGAGACTTGAATTCTCAGCCATAGCCACTGGCGAGCCAGCCTCTGGGCACAGGAAAGGCCCCTGAGCTCTATAGTCTGTGGCCTGCTCATTCCTGTGCATTTTATTCCTTACTGAACTGAATTCTTCCTCCGGCCCAGCCCTCTGGCTCCTCTCAAGTTGCCCTTTCTCTGGCGGCCACAATTCCCCACCCCTCTGTGCCTTGTGTGGCAGTGTGGTGTCGAATTCCCTCAGCTGTCCCTCGAGGTTCTGCTGTCACAGCGGGGCTGGCCTGGGAGAGGCAGTTGCTGCATTATTTATGGAGCACTGTTAGCCAGCCATGCCGATGAGTTACACATAGTTTATTCTTCTGCACCGTGTGTGGGATGCCATCCTGGGCCTCTGTTTAATGCAAAACAGAACAAAGCCAAACAGAACCCCAGGCCAGACTGGCTGTTGGCTGACTCTGGTGTGCCCCGGCCTCCTGGCCCTGGGGAAAGTGGAAGGAGGAGGAGGAAGATGAAGAGAGGGACTCGGGTGGGGGTGGGGAGGCCAACTCATAGGTGTGTTTGGGTGACCACAGAACTCTTGAGGAGTTGAAAGAGATTTGGAGGACTGTTCCCTAAAAAGTAAGAACATGACATCATTATTTTCTTTGCTTCCAAAGGGACCAAGCTGCTGCCAAGGATGTGACCCATCAGCCAGGTTCTCCTATCATCTGGTTGATTTGGAATTTATGCAACTTGACTTCTGAACAAAGGCCACCCTGCTCTTCCTCTGTTGTCCCATTGGTGGGTCACTCTGAGCCTTGCCCTTGATGGCTGCCCTTGGCCACCTTGCTAGTTCTCTCCAGTGTAAACACACGACTCCAGTGTCCCCTGGAGAGAGCCGGCCGTGTCCTCTGCCTCCTGGCTTTGTGCCAGCTGAGCCTCTTACTGGAAGTACTTCTCTTTCCTCCCCCATTTCTTTGTCCTTGTCCCTCAGGCTCATAGAAGGCCAATTATACTATGTGACAAGTGGAGAAAATGGGCACAAATGTGATAAGTGGAGAGTAAGAGGGGGAGTCAGAGAGTGTTCCAGAAGAGGTAACAAACGAACTGGGTAGTGAGGATGGAGGAGGAGTTTTCAAGATTGCTGAATCCCCCTGGGTATTTGAAAAGAAGACGGTCAACAGGGTGGTGTGTGTGGGGAGTGTGAATTAGAACCTGTCTTCAGGGAAGCTCCATCTTACTGTTGGAAGTGGGGACCGTCATGTAGTTGGATAACAGAGTCCTCTTTGTACACTTGTAGACAAACTGGCTTTCTCTTCCCGTTCCTTTAACCAGGGGTCTTTCCATCTCTGTCAGTACCTGGTGTGATCAGAGTTCTGTTTCCAACACACGTTCAAGGGTTCCAGAAACTCCCTACCCTCCTCGTCAAAGAAATCCCAGCAGTTTGTGGAGGAGTCTTCCCCCTGTGCCTTGTGACTTTGGATTTGGCGGAACCGGGCTCTCGGCAGCAGTTGGTTTTCTTTGATTTCGGTCTGGAAAGTTGTGAAGCCTTTGTGCTGTCTCTGGTGCCCTCCACAGTGGGGTCTGTGCCGAAACTGTTCCCTAGGGATTTCCTCCAATGTGACTAGAACACAGCTGGCAACCTCGGGGAAGAGCTTTGTGGGACTGCTCGGTAGGTGGGTGCAGGTGGGACCATTAAGGCCATACCTGGGAATCGCTTTCTAAAAGGGTTCCAAGCTCACCCAGTGTCTAGGTTTGCAGGTTTCTTTTGAAACTTGAGTATGGTAAAGGTTACAGGATTCTGTAGTCAAAAATCCAGGGGTTTTTCTCTGTTGCCATTTAATTTTTCTACAGTTACCTTCTCCCTCCTTTCTCACTTCCTCCAAGCTTTTGAATATTTGTAGTAGAACTCCTTTCAGGTGGGTAGAAACTTCTTTCTTTTCCTTGAAAGAAACTTAGAAAAAAAAACTCTGGAACAACCCAACGTCACCTTGCCTTTAGATTTTAATCACGTTTACACATTCTTTTTTAATTTCTCAACAAGGAGGGTTTTGTCTTATGTTCTTAGAAGTTGATTTTCTCTTCTTTTTTTAGAATCCATTAAATTATATATTACCTGAAACAGGTGGGCCTGACACTTTCTGATAGACTTTCAGATATCATTAAGTCAGGAGAGAACTGTTTTGGGCGGCCTGCCCCTGGCTGGCTGGGTGTTCGTAGGTGGGAAGCTGTGTGCCGTGCCCCTGGGCGAGAGGGGACCCTCCTTTTGTTGCTAATTTGGTAGAAACTGAAATGAGGCTTCAAGTGGGGGCAGATAAGTGTTTTTTTAAGTAGTTGAGCAGATGTCAATTTTAGGCACATGCATCTTGGGGCTGAGTACTCTACCCTGTGATTTGCTTAAGAGCGGCAGACAGCTCATCTGAAACAGCGCTCCCGCTGCCTCGGTCTGTTTCTGTTAACTGTGGTTAACTAATAGGGAGGTGGGGAATGTTTCCCACGTCGGCAGGTTCTACACCTAGGACTAGGAATGAGAGAGTCCAGCTCCGAGGCGTAGTCTGATTTAGTTTTTAACATCTCTCCCTCAACATCCTCATAGCCAATGTTTATTGAGCACGTGAAGTGTGCCAGGCAGTACTCTCAGAACTTTTTACGTGTGACCTTGTGTATTCCTTACACCAGCTCTGTGAAATAGTGACTCAGCCTATCCAGGGGTCAAGTGACTGGCCCAATGTCACACAGTGAACGGGAGAGCTAAGATTCCATCCAGGAGACTGGGCTCTTGAATTTGTGTTCCTTATTGCCTCCTCTCTTTCAATGTTCAGTAATTGGTAGCGATCTTTCGCAGTGATCGAATTACTTGTTTTTGTGAGACTAGACCTCAGGGTTCGGTGCTCCCTGCCCAGGCCTCCAGACAGTCCTGTGTATTCTCGGTGAACATGTCTCACCTTTTTCTTAAGAACTGTTCCTGATCGTCTCAGTGACTTTCTTCAGAGCCACCTGGACGGGAGTGTTTGCTGTTTAGCAGAAGAGGGTCTGGTGCTCCTGTCTTTTTCCCTGTGTTGATGAGAGCTAATGGCAACTTTGCCTAGAAGTAGGTGGGCAACATTTCTGAACATGCTCAGGCTCTCAGAGAGCTTTTCATCATGTCTCGTGGCTCAGAAAGAGAAGGACTGGCCAGATGAGACTGTTATTGGCCAGTTGAATCTTTGTGCTTTTTTTTTGTTTGTTTGTTTTGACAGAGTCTCACTTTGTCACCCACAGTAGAGTACCATGGTGTCACAGCTCAAGGCAACCTCAAATTCTTGGGCTCAAGGGATTCTTTTTGCCTCAGCCTCCCGAGTAGCTGGAACTACAGGCGTCTGCCACAATGTCTGGCTATTTTTAGAAATGAGGTCTCACTCTGGTTCAGGCTGATCTCCAACTCATGAGCTCAGGCAATCCACCTGCCTCGGCCTCCCAGGCGTGAGCCACTGCACCCAACCCCAATCTTTCTGTTCTTAAGGACACCAACTGTTGTCCCTCTGGACAGAGATCTCGAGTGGCCAGCCAGAGGACTCTAATCTTCACCCTTATCTCTTTAATACTTGGGTGTAGATGTAGGAAGGGTGTTCTATCTGGACTTGATGAGATAATGGTAAGCATATCAGGTGCCATAATTAGGATTCCCACAATGTCTTGATGGACCTGCGGGGATAGCCTGAGCTCTTGCAAGATTTCATTTATCTAAGTTAATATACAGGTCTGCTGTTGGGTTGAAGAAGTCCCGTGGGCACAAACCCAGGATGGAGGCCATGTGTTGACAAGTCCTGTACATGGTTGTTGGTTGACAGTGGCTCAGGTGTAGCTGCCTAAAGGCCTCTGCCAAGAGCCAGTCAGACGGGGTCCCTGCCCTGTGCAGCTTACTGTCAGAAAGAGGACATTGCCACTTAGAGGAATAAATCCAGAGACCTGCGCTTGGACCAGGCAGGTCTCAAATGCTCAAATGCAGAACTGACGGATGTGATCTCGCAGCATGTGTGAAACAGACTTTAGGCTTTGGGTAGATTGTAAATTCATTGTGCTATTGTTGCCAGAACCTCTAAGTTGATCTTAAATTCTTTTGTGCAGTGACTTTATTGTTTTCATTAAAATGATGCATGACCCTTATAAAAAGAAAATACAAAACTCTAGCCATAGAAGTACAAAGAAAAAAGCACCACATCAGGCCAGATCTTAGCTCCCAGAAATAACCCATTTTAATATTTGGTAGGCAATTGCCCAGATTTCTGTACGTACATTTTCAGGCAGAATTGATAGCTAGGGAAGTATATAAATAGGCAGTTTTATAACTAAGTATTCCTTATGATGCATGCTATGCATGACATTTTAAAAATAAAAAAATGTATTTAATTTTGCTTGAATTTGTCAGAAGAAAAGGAAACTGAAGTGAGGTAATGCTGAAGAAATTGCTGAGCTTCAGATAATTGTTTCTTTACCAAAAGAAATTTGTTTCTCAAATGTGTCTCTAAGGCAGTGGTTCATAACTGGGAGTGATTTTGCCCGCCAGGGGACGTCTAGCAACGTCTGGAGACATTTTTGGTTATCCCAACTAGAGAGTAGGGGTCTTGGCATCTAGTGATGGGAGGGCAGGGATGCCGCTGAATGTCCTACAATATGCAGGACAGCGCCACCATGACAAGGATTTATCTGGCTTCAGATGTCAGTACTGCTGGAGTTAAGAAACTTTCCTGTGAAAGGGTAAGAAACAAAGATGATTAAAACCATTACGGAGGTGGAATCATTTTGCGTTATCTTGGTTGAGATGATTTTGATTGGGCATCTGGAAGGAAATAGGAGATGATTAACCTCATTAGAGTTTCTTCTTCCTCTTACTTAACTACAAAATCAAGAGGTGGCCTGTGTTGCTTTTACATTTTCAAGGTTTATGACATTTATATTCCTTTCTACAGCTGTAAGCCCTGGGGGTGTTTTGTTTTAGTTCTGTGACTGGCCTGTGATCAGGCCGAACACTACTTCTCTACCCACAGTTTCCCCTTGTTGGTTCGATTGCGAGTCACCTCTTGGTTGGTGGGCTGTTCAGTCTCAGTATGAATTTAACAAGTATAGGAAGCTCTGCCCTGGTCAGGCTTGTGCCTGTAGTTTGGAATTTATGTCTGGACATCATACTTAGAAGAGTAGAGAGGCATGATGGAGCGTGTCTATGGGACACTGTGGGGGTGTGAAACAGAATCCTGTGGAGAAATGGGATTCAACATGGGTTTGGGTTTTGAAAAGACTTTCATGTGAAAGCAGAATTATTTGTCTCAACTCTGAGGCCTCCCAGAAGGTTAGAACTAGAACTGCCTGAACCTCAAGGGAATGGGGTGGCGAATACAGGGTGCTTTGGGAGGGTGGTGAGTTCCCTGTCAGCTGAAGTGTGCTGGGAGCCACCTGCTGTCATATTGTCTAGATGTTGGGTTTGGACTATCAGCTGAGTGGCTGTATTAGGTAACTTTCTGAGATTCTGATAGTCTAGTGAGGCTTCCCCAAAGCCACCTGTGCTGGAGAGGAACCCCAGTCACTCTGGTTTCCTTCTTCCTACTGTTTGGGACAAGGGCAAGAACAGCCAGGGCCATGCTGTAAGAGCAGGTGATTCAGGCTAGAGCATTGAATGCTCTGTACATCTTAAATTTGGACCTGCCGTCTACTTACTGACTCAAAAGTATTCAGGGGTGTCCAACCTTCTCTGTGCCACATTGAAAGATTGTCTTGGGCCACACATTAAATACGCAAACACTAACAAAACTGATGAACAACAACAACAAAAAGCCATGCATAATTTTTATGATATCCACCACCACATGTAAACCAAAAAATCCTCACGTAATGGCCTTTGGACCTCAGGTTGGACACCCTTGGTACTATGTTGGATTCTGTCAAAGTAGTTCCAGTCCGTGTCTGTAGTATTCTAGTGTTGACAAGATGACAGGGCCTGAGCACATTCTAAACTCATTCATGAGGCAATAACATGTCTATATAATTTGGGCAACATGTCACAGATACTACAAAGGAAGAGAATATACACAGATTGTTCCCTGAATAATTGGAATTGGGTGTTCTGCTAATGTCACGATCAGATGTCTATCACAGCGTGACTTACTTGTGTCTTTGATTTGTTGTAGGGGAGCTATCCAGTTTGGGAAGATTTCATAAACAAGGCAGGAAAACTGCAGTCCCAGCTTCGGTAAGTAGAAGTGCATGTTCTATAGGAAAAAGGCAACATCCTTAGAAAGGATGGAGCGTGGACCAAGAAGCAGATTGGGGTTCATTTTGGATCTGTCACAGGTAGAGAAGCCTGGAGTGGGTCCTGACTGGAGCACTATCACTTACTAGCCAGCTTGTCATAGCCCCTCGTTCCCATGTGTAAAATTAGACTCATATCTGCTTTGCCTGCTCCCACGGGAGTTTTGAGCCAATGAGGTACTGTTTGTAATAAGGGGCAACATTTATGTAGAGCCCACCACCTGCCAGGCATTTGTTAACTTGTTTAAGTCTCACAACCTGTACGAGGTAAGTACAGATAGTATCCCTATTTTGCTGATGAGGAAACTGAGGCACATTGAACGTAAGTAACTTATCCATAGTCATACTACTAGTTAATGGTGGGGCAGGGATTGGAACTTAGGCAGCCTGGTTCCACAATCCATTTTCTTACTTATGCCCTATCTACATAAAGAGTTTAAAACCTAGTGTTGACTGTTGTATAATTCCATTTACATGAAATCTCTAGAAAAGCTTATCTGTGGATACAGATGTAGATTACTGGTTGCTTGGGGATAGGGATAGAACAGGAGATTGACTACAAGTAGGTAAGAGAGATCTTTCCAGGGTACTGGCAATGTTCCAGAATTGGATTGTGGTGATGGTTGCATAACTTTATATTTACCAAAAATCATCAAATCATACCCTGAATAAGGTGTCTTTGCCTGTGGACCCTAGGGGTTACTGCTCATGTATAGATTAGGTGAGAAGAATTTGGAAAGATCTTTTTCATTTCATTGCTTCAGCTTTGTGGGCCTGGGATTTCCATCCATGAACTTGGGGTGTCCAGAGCCATGAGTGGGCCTCCAGATGGACAGTGGACTCCAGAATACAGTACCTTCCCCAGTTGTCAAATCCTGTACCATTTCCCGGCTTAGGACCCAGGGATTACTTTCTGCTGGGTCAGAGCCTACCTCCTCTGCTGAGGATTCAAGGTTCTTTCTTCATCTGAGGCCTTCACAAGCCTCACTTTATGCAGCTCCATCTGCTGCCATTTATTCCAGGTAGCTTGGTCTCCATCCTGTAGGACAGTGGTCCCTAGTCTTTTTGGCACCAGAGACTGGTTTCATGGAAGACAGTTTTTCTACAGACTTGGGTGGGGAGTGAGTGGTTGGTTTCAGGATGATTTAATTGGATTATTTCTCCACCTTAGATCATTAGGCATTAGATTCTTATAAGGAGCATGCAACCTTCTGTAGGAATATAGTAAAACATTTAAGTACATCTTCCCCTACTTTTTCTTATTTGGCCTCATTTAACTGTCTGGCAGGCTTTCGGAGTAGGCTAAGAAAATGGTTCTTTTCCCTTTTTACCAGTGAGGATGCTAAAGCTTAATGTAATGAACTGATTAGCCTTCTTTGTTTTTTTTTTTTTTTTTGAGACAGAGCCTCAGCTGTTACCCTGGATAGAGTGCTGTGGCATTACAGCTCACAGCAACCTCCAATTCCTGGGCTCAAGCGAGTCTCCTGCCTCTGCCTCCCAAGTAGCTGGAACTACAGGCACCCGCCACAACGCCCGGCCATTTTTTGGTTGCAGCCGTCGTTGTTTGGTGGCCCGAGCTGGATTCGAACCTGCCAGCTCAGGTGTATGTGGCTGGCGCCTTAGCCCGTTAAGCCATAGGCGCTGAGCCTGATTAGCCTTCGAAACATACAAAGTAAAACTTACCTTATCCCTACTGGTACAAGGTACAGTTTATATTATTAAACAATACTTAGGCCTGAGATCAGGGACTATTTATTTTATTATTTTGCCCAGTTTCTGATGCAGGGCTCAGAGCACTATAGGGGTCTCGTGGCTTAATTTTCTGTACAGAGAAAGGATGAAGCTTCGACTGCAAAAGAGACGTAGGCTTCTTGGTGGATTTAAGCTGAGTCACTCCTTTGTGCTTCCGAAGGCTGCATGTTTGCTCTGCCCCATCGGTGAGGGCTCAGATGTCTTGTGACTGTATCAGACAGTGAAATATGACTGTCATTTGAAAGCCCTTCATTCCTTAGAATTGATCATCATCCTGATTTTCAGTGGAGCACTGGTGACTGGGTAATGTGCAAGACCCCTCTACAGCTGGCTCGTTAAATTTGGATGATCGGCCCTGAGTTGGATGAGAATACATCCAGCCATTGTGTCAGATATTAATTGTCAATCAGAATGACTTATTCATAAATTCCAGGGTGTTTGATAAAGCTATCTTTTCCAGGGTTTGCATTTGATGTCAACTCTTTAAAAAACACGTTCAGAGTGGTTTGTGTGTGTGTATGTCATCATTTTTAAAAAATTTGAGCATAATGCTTTCTTGCTCTAATGGAATATATTGGGCCTCATATTAAAGTTTGGCTCTAAGGGACTGTCTGTCACCCAGACTGTCCCAGGGGCCACTACTAGTACCTCCCAGGAACCTTTTGTTTCATAGCCACTGATGCTTATATTTAAAGGCCATTTTTTTCTTTTTCCCCATTTTGAACTCTTCCCTCCAGTCCTTATCATTCTTCCTTCAGCAACTTTGCATTCTTGGGGCTGCAGTAAAGACTAGATTCACATAGGAATACTTAAACATTAACATGTAGCTGTCAGTTCATTTGTGAAGTTGTCATGTTCTAGTTCTGGGGCTTGTTTGTGTGGAATGCACGTACCTAGTTTAGAGTCTTGACTGCTCTCTATTGAACGGTGTTTTAGGTCTTGGCATCAGGAGCCAGTAGACCTCAGGGTGCCCAGGGTATTTTAGAGTGCTTGAGATGTTGAGAATCCAAACCAATTTCCAGGACATAAAATGAGCAACTTCTCCCCATTCTCAACTTTTAGGAATTTGGAAGATACAGTTGAAATAGAATCCTAAAGTAAAAAAAAAAATAGTATCTGTTTCATTATAATTAGGATTTAGGGAGAAGAGTCCCACTGCCAGGATCTTGTCTTGATTTGGGTGGAGCACGGGCCTGTGAGTCATAACGCTAGTGTTCTAATCTCAGCTCTGGTGTGAACCAGGGTTCTTAAAAGTCACTGCATTTGCGGCCTCAGTTTTCCCATCCTTAAAATGAATTGTTTGAAATACACAATTCCTCCCCCCAGTTTGTGTGTATAGTGTTTTCCTACTCTATCCTGTATGCTTACACTTTTGATGTTTTTTCTTTTGGGTAGAAACACCTGTCTTTTCCTCCTTTGTAATATTTTGTCTAATAATAATTTTATACAGCCAGGTGAAATAGAATGGAAAGGACTACGAGTATTTATGGATTAGCACCAAATGAGCTGAGTGTTATGAGGGCAGAGTGTTTGGAAAAAAGTGGGTGTAGCAAGGCAATGGTTGGCCACGTCCATTCCGAGAAGTTTCCATTCACTCCTTAGCAGAAGTTTTAGCTTCTGCACTGTAATGAATTTCCTAGTGTGAGACATTCCTCATGCTTTTGTTATCTGTTTGCATTTTAGGACAACAGTAGTAGCAGCAGCTGCCTTCTTGGATGCCTTTCAGAAAGTGGCTGACATGGCCACCAACACACGTGGTAAGCAGATGGAGGTTGCTCCAGCATTAGCTGAATTCAGCATGTGGGCTCTTCCCCTTGGGCGGCTGCATAAGAAGATATACTTATCAGGGCTTAGCTGACTCATATGTTTTATTTTTTAAACTCTGTGGTTTTCCACCTATTAAAAGTTGCAATTAGTTTTCCAGATAACAAAGCACATGTGAAGAATAATGAAAAACAAAGAAAAGGAACCACTGTTTTTACACGAGGTGGCTTGATGTCGCACCTTGAGCTGTGTCTTTGGCCACAGCCTGTTTTTCTCCCCCTTGTGGTTTGTCCTGTGGTTTTCCTTGTTCCCTTGTGGAATGAGAAGTGGTGGGGATGATTGGACAGACCATTTTTCTGGGTTCCCATAAAAGGGAACCCTTTTATAGTAGCTGTCCCATTGCATTGTATCTATTTGTGTCTCTTAACATCTGACTGCAAACCCCTTGAGCCAGAAAAGATGACTTATTTATGTCTGAACTCCCAAAACATGGTACTTACAACATCCGTAGATGTTTAAAGTATGTTTATTGCATCAATAAACAAAGGGAGCTCTTTTGAAAACAGTTTAATGGTTTCCATGAATTCTGAGTTGTATAAAGGATTTTCATAACATGTGAAAGATATAAGAAGAAAATGCTCCTGTACACAACACCATCTTTATGAAATACAATATTAGCAGTAATTGAAGGGTCGCCTTTTCATTCCAGTGCAGAGACTGACTCCTGCCTCTGCCTTACCTTTCTGGGTCCCTGGGTTGCACTGGCAGCTACATGCCTGTTGGCTTCATTGTTATGGTGACGCTGGAAAATGTGGGTATTGGGGGATTGTTCCTAGTCCCATTGACAGTTAAAGCACATGAAGAGTACCTCCAAGGGGGTTGAGTAGATATCCACTTACTATAGATGTGTCATTAAATATTAGCATGAATTTGCAGTGAGGACATTTCTTATTCATTTAGCAAACTCAAATCCCTTTTATTTCAGGCACTGTTGTGGGAGCACAAAAGTCAATACTTTATTCCTCTTGTTCTTGAGAGTTTGCAATTGCATGGGGAAATTGAGATGTGTAAATAAGGAATTTTTGTGTAGAAATAATGTTTGGCATGGTAATCATGGCAGAACAGAGTGCTAGGAAAATACAGAAAAGTGAGCAATTAACCCAGCTTAGGAAATTGGGGAGGTTTGCCCAGGGGAGTTAATATTTCTCTTCATTTGCAAGATGCCAGTCGCATTTCAGAAGGATTCGTGGGAGAGTTTGACAGACATCTGAGCGCTGGTCTCTTCATCCAGTTTGTCAGTGTGGTGTGGATGTTAACCAGTATATTTTTCAAAGCCCTTTAGAAAACTCTTACGTAGTTTAAGTGTGTCTATCGTAGAAACTTCGGACGCTACAACTGTCAAGTGGAATGTGACATGCAGCCCGTGTTTACCACTGTTAATGATATTTGTGTTTTCTTCTCCTTCTATAGTGCTAGAGTGGGCCTTGCCAGCCATATTGGTAGCTTTCTGTAATAGCCATCAAAATATCTTTTTTTTTTCTTTCTAAAGCTGCTCTCCTGTTTTAAATAATTTTAATATCTGGCATTGCATGTTTGAGGCTCTGTGATTCATAATTTTTAGGCTTTTTTTTTTGCAGTTTTTGGCCGGGACTGGGTTTGAACCCGCCACCTTTGGCATATGGGGTTGGCGCCCTACTCCTTTGAGCCACAGACGCCGCCTAATTTTTAGACTATTTTAATTGCTTAATTACTGGATAGATTCTAATGAATGGACTAGAAAGGGGACGCCCTGATTGTCCGTAATTTCCTACAGTGGGAACCTGGGGTTTTGAAGATGCTTCTTCCTGGAGTGGCTCTTGGTGGGACACTGGAACGCCTGGAAATTACTATGGTTTGAAGGGAGGAAAAAACAGTAATTACTCGTGGAGAAAAAAACCCAGAAAAGCCTCTGTCTACTGTGGGGTAGACTAGGAGTTTAGAGGTGATATATTTTACTAAAGACAAATAATGTCACAGTGAACAAACCCTGCTTTGACATAAAATCATTGGATTTCAAGTCATTTTTGGTGACACCATAAAACTTTTTGTTTAGAATTCATATGTGTTAATACTTTCATTGAGTGTGGGCAACTGAGCACTCTCATGATCTAAAAAGAATATAGTTTATGGAAAAAAAGTATATTTTATGGAGACAGTAAGAGAAATTAGAATGCACTTGTTGTATGTCAGTAAGTATCCAAAGTAATTTTTATGAAGTTGGTCTTACTTAAAAATTTTAAAATACAGAACATGCTCTTTAGTGGCTCAGCGAGTAGGGCACCGGCCCCATATACCAAAGGTGGCGGGTTCAAACCCGGCTTCAGCTGAACTGCAAAACAAAACAACAAAAATAGCTGGGCGTTGTGGTGGGCGCCTGTAGTCCCAGCTACTCAGGGAGGCTGAGGCAAGAGAATCGCCTAAGCCCAGGAGTTGGAAGTTGCTGTGAGCTGTGTGACGCCATGGAACTCTACCGAGGGCGATAAAGTGAGACTCTGTCTCTACAAAAAAAAAAAAACCCATAAAATAAAAATAAAAAATTCAAATAATAAACCATATAAAGTAAAATTCGAATAATAAAACATATAAAGTAAAATCTGCCCGTATCCTGCTCAGGGATTGGGTTTAGTATCATTCGTAGATTTATTTTTATGTGTAAACAAACACATCTGAGGAGAAAAAGAAAAAACAGTTACAGAACAATAAGTAGAATGATCTCTTGAATCAAATACATCCATGTGGTCTTTTTCAGAAGGTAACCCCTGAGAAACATGACTGTGCTTCTGTTCCTCAGTACATTATTATTATCTTCCCATGTCGGTACCTATAGATCTACCTCAGCCTCTCTGGCAACCAAATGGAATTGCATTGTCTGGATATAGCACAATTTAATCATTATTCTGTCGACGGATATTTAGATTATCTTCAGGTATTTGCTTTTACAAGCTTTACTACAGTTAATGCCCAGATATATCTCCTTTTGGAGTTCTGTGAGTGATCTATTGTTAAGGGTGTATGCATCAACAAGAAAATGATGTCCATATGGAAAGGCCGTCCTTCAGGCTGTTCTGGTCAGCAGCAAAGAGACCTGGGCTTAAGGTCGGTATGGGCTGTAACTCTAATATTAGAGTTTGCGGTTTAATATCTACCCACAGCAGAAAGACTATCCTTAGTCTGCTCTCTTACTTAGAGCCTTTATGTGTATTTTTGTGAATCCCTCTTGCCGGAAGTGGTAGAAGGGAATTGGCAGTTATTCTTAAATCCATCTCTCTCGGGCAGGCTTCCAGAAATTTCAAGCTAGCAGGTCTCTGGTTTTCAAAATATTAGCAGTTCATATTGTTTCCCAAAGGAAATAGCCCTGAAAGGTCTTTGTCCTTTTTCTGCAACTCCTTTACACTAGCCATTAATTAAATTTGTTTAGGAAAAAGTTTTTAAACTAGCCACTATAAGAGCAAAATCAATCGAGTCATTATATACCTATTATTGATGTGGAAATAAATTTAAACTCAATTATTTTTGTTCATTGTTTTTTAAACAAAAGGGTACAAGTGGATATTGTATATATTGAAGTTAATAATTAAACTGTAATGGAATACGAGTTCATTAACATTAGGCCCATTTCCCATGTTTTGTTGATTTCGCAGTCTGGAATGAATATGCAATTTGTGTTAAATGTGAAAGTACACCTGTTTCTGTGTTGTCGGACACAAAGAATTAATTCTCTGGCATTCGCTGTACGTAGAACCCCAGACTTTATGGAGCAGGGTCTCCACTTTCTTTGTAACCAACAGGACCAGCACACGGCCTATCATTGAAGTCGAGAAATGAGTGGCATGTGTTTATCTGGGTTATGCAAAAAGATAAGAAAAAACCCAGAAAAATTAAGGAAATTAAGAAATCAGCTCTGTACAGCAGAGGTGGCCCATGTTGTGGAATGGAATTCTTAGACTTGGAAGCCGGGGCTTGCTTGCTGCCTCACTGAAGGCAGGAGGAGGCCTGGGCAGGGGAAACCCTCCCTCCAAGTCAGCTCTGGCCTTTCATGGCCACTGCGGCATTTGCTTGTGTCAGCAAGGGCCTTTGAAGAGCATAGTGCTGTATGACTTTCATTTTTGTCTGACCCTGTATGCCTCTATCATTACTTTCATGGCTTTGAAAAACTATCTTAGGGATATTTAGAGGATATACCAAACCCAGAGGAAGGAGTCTAAGATTTTAAGAAGGAAGGAACTGAATCCCAGGCAGACTAGATGATCTTTAATGTTCAAAATCTTTTATTCATCATTTACAAAAGTGGGCATAGTTTTACTGTTGAAATCATAATAGCTAGCCTCTATGGACAAGCTGGCTCTGTTGTGAGTGGTGTACATATATTGTCCCTTTGTTCCTACAACAACCTATACAGTGGTGGCTTGGGATCTCTATTTGGATGATCAAGTCAGGACAGAGAGCTTAACTAAACTGGCCAAGGTCACACAGCTAGTAAGTGGTGAAATTGGATTTTGGCCCAAAGCCTTGTTAACCATTACATTATAAATCCTTAGGTTAGGAGCTCCTGTATTTAAGCTTGTATTTTGCTTTTAAAATACTTGATCCTGAATGCATTAAAAAAAAATCTACACAGCATAAAAAACAATCTGTATAGTTGGAATAACAAAACAAAATCTACGTACAGTAGTTGGAATGACAATTAGATTGGGACCTGATTTATGGTTTTGCCAACTATGTGACACCCACAATAGTAATTCATTTATCTGGACTTTAATTTCCCCACCTGTAAAAGAGGCTAGAGTCCTAGATGATCACAAATAACATTTTTTATTTTTGTTTTCACTTTCTGTGGTTTTAAATATTGCTTTGGTCGTCATTAAATGTGAATGAAGTTGGACAGTGTAAGTTTCCTTTTCTGTATTGTCTTCCAATTTTCCAGCTTTTGGTGTGGGGACAAAGGGAGTGGAGGAAGCCAAGTTAAGCAGATGATAATGAAGTAGAAGATTGGAAGGGAAAGGGGGAAACTGCAGATGGGCATCTGGGTTGGTTTGGGTGATAAAAAAGGGCCCTGCTCAGACTTAGAGTGATGCATGAGAAAGGCAGCTAGAAGCTAGAACTCCTAGGATCACCATCGAAGGCTGGCTGTGAGCCTTAATCAGTGAGCCTGGATCACCAAGGCTGGTGAAGAAAATTGCTGCAGCCTTGGTTCTTAAAAACGTGATACTTGTTTTTAGTATAGATTTTGCTCAATGCCATGATCTCCAAATCTGGCAGTGTGCATCATAATCACTAAAGAAGTTCATTTTAAAGTACAGATTTCAGGACCCTGCCCCATACCTTTGGAATCAGAGTAATTGGGTGGTACCTGGGAATCTCCAATTTTCCAAAGCTTCCCAGGATTTGCTTTCCAGTGAGGTCTGTATGTGCTGTCATGTAAAGCCTCTTGTCATCTTGCCATAACCCACCTGTCCAGTGACATCTCCCTGCCCATGGCTGGCAGTTCCACCCACAAAGAACTGCTCACTATTTCCTGAAAGCCTTAAACCCTTTGATCCTTTTTTGCTTGCACATGTGCATTCCAGGCCTGGCATGTCCTCTCTGCCCCCTCTCCACCCCCAGTATGCTTCAGGATCTGCTGCTTGTTTTCCAAGGGCAGTTTAAGAGTCATATCACCTCTGAAACCTTTGTCTACCCCCAGGAAGTAAGCTCGGTCTTTGCTCAGGGCCTCTGGGGCACTGCTGCTGTTAGAGAATTTGTCTCATGATGCTGTCACCATCTTCCACACCAGACTGCAGATACCTGCAGGCCAGTGCCTGTGTTCTGCTCCTCTCTGATGAGCCCAAATTCCCAGATGCTAAGCATCTGGCACTTAGCAGGGTACAGCCAGTGTTTGTTGAGTGACTGATAAAACAGCTTCCATGCCCACACCCTTGGTGGATCCTGGTGAGGAACCCTGTCACTCCTAGGGGCAGGAGGCTGCTGGGATATTGTCTTGGCCAGATTCTACTCTGGAGTTCAGAATTCGAATCTTAACAGCTTGTCCCTGAGGTCAAGTACAGTGTGTGGCTTTATGCTTCACTGTGGCTGAAAGAGGGTCCCTGGTGTTCCACAATGAGGTCATTCCGTGAAAGGCAGCCTTCCTGTCTTTAGCTGGGGTGGGAGTGGGCACAATGGTCCTTCCCAGTCAGAAGGTGCTGGGAAGCAGTTTCCAAGTTCCAGCCAGACTGCTTTTGTTTGCTCCCTAGTTTTAGTTTAAAATCTAGGTTGTTTGAGACTTTACTAGCCCTTAACTTTTAGATTGACTCTGATGTTCAAGTCTAGAACTCTCTTTCATGTAATGAGAATCTTAGGATTTCTACTTAGCAAACTTTTTTTTTAAATTGATACATAGTGGATATACATTTTTGGGTACATGTGATATTTTCATACATTTGTATAATGTATAAAGATCAAATCAGGATAATTAGGATATCTGTCACCTGAAATATTTGTCTTTTCTTTTTGCTACCTAGCAAATGCTAGCCTCAAATTGAAAAAAAATTTTAATTAAAAAAAGTCACAAAAAAGGTTCTTCTGGCAGGTCTGGAACTTAAAATTCTTTGAGTATTATCTTAAAGGAATGTGGTCAAATTTGTTCATTTGATTAAAAATGAAAAGACATAAAACTGAACTTTGCTCACCTGTGGCCATAGATCACAAACTGGTTTTGTGTTCTTTTAGGCCAGTTTTGCTTCCTTAGTTATTTTTTTAAGAGCCAAATTTATTGGTTCAAACAATTACAAAATAGTGTATTAATTTTTCTGATGATCTTACTTCAACCAGAGCTTTAAAGATAGCATGAGCAAAAAGAATCTAGCATAAAGCATCTCTCAATACTTACGGAAAACTGGCTGGGTTTAATTTTACCTAGAGCCTGTGTGTAGCTGTCCTTGAGGCACCTAAGCTCTGATTTCCTAGAGCCTGGCACATTTTAGGTGCCCAGGAAACAATTGCTGATTTGTTAAAAAAATTTATAAAGTGAAGTACTTTATGGTAGTTTTCAGGATGGATGGGCCAGCAGGGTTCTCTATGTTTTTTTTAATATGGATCTAGGCATGCTCGAGTGAAGATGACTTAGAAAACTCTCTATTTATAAAGTTTCATCTTCAGAGTTTTGAACTTGACCTCTTGATTTCGATTCTTATGAATTATGCTGAGGACACCTTGCTCTGTTGGTAGTTATACTTGGAAAAGTCTCATGCTGTATTAGTAGGTGGGTATGGGGAGTAAGAATGAAAATATAGAAAATAAGAACATTTGTGGTTGGTTAAAGTGGGAAGTTGGCTGGGTAAAGAAAAATGACCTTTCCCCCTGGATTTATTTATTTTGTTTGGCTTTTAATTATAGGTCTTAGGTCAGGACCTGATGGTCCCATGTGTACCGTGGTGCATGACACCTTGGTAGACTGGCCTCTTAGTCTGGACCAAGGGTATTCTGTGAGATAGGATTTTCTTTGATGGCAGAAATGTTCTCTATCCACCCTGTTTGGTATGGTAGCCTCCAGCTATTGCCACGTGTGGCTGTTGAGCACTTGAAATGCACCTGGTATGTCTGAGGAATTGAAGTTTTAATCTTTTAAAATTTTAATTAATTTGAATGCATACAGATAGCTAGTGGCTGTCATTGAACAGGGCTGGGCCAGGGCATATGCCTAGTCCTCCCAAGACAGGCTTTCTATACTTTAACAGTAAAGGTGATATTTTATGGGTTACCTTGTTTATGATGTTTTATATCTGAAAGTTTTGTTTTTTGTTTTTTGAGACAGAGCGTTGCTGTGGCATCACAGCTCACAGCAACCTCCAACTTCTGGGCTCAAGCGAGTCTCCTGCCTCCACCTCCCAAGTAGCTGGGACTAGAGGTGCCCGCCACAATGCCCAGCCATTTTTTGGTTGCAGCTGTCATTGTTGTTTGGCAGGCCCGGGCTGGATTCGAACCTGCCAGCTCAGGTGTACATGGCTAGTGCCTTAGCCGCTTAAGTCACAGGCGCCAAGCCAATATATCAGAAAGTTTTGTCGAGGGCTCACTAGGTGCCCAGGGCTCTGGGACCGTGAAGAGCAGTCCGAGAGGGGCCTCTTTTCTCAGGCTTTGTGAGTGGGTGCTGACGGGGTGGGGCGGACCTGCGGGAGGGATTAGGTGGAGAAGTACGTGTGCACAATGATTATAATCTGAACAAGAAACACCCCTTCTTTAAGTATATCTGTTTTGTGCATTTTCAGTAGACAAAATATTATTCCTAAGGGAGTGACAGTTTGTTCCCCAAGAGGGGCGGGGATCCTACTTCCCTTGTATATGAGGTGCCAAGCTGCCCATAGTTCATCCACAGACCCACGTATTTATGAGGGATTAAAAATTTGGCGAGTAGGTGATGTTTAGGGGAAAAAAGTGTCCCAAAAGGCTGCTTCTGAGAGCAGTAATGGGGGAGGAAAAGCTTGAGAAAACTGTTTTGTGATGAAGAACTAGCTTTTAAGCTAAGTCAGCCTTTGACCTGTTTCTTCCGTCAAGGTACATTTAAGAAATTTTCATGGACCTGAGGAGGGTGATTGCCGCTAGATACTTTACAATGAGGAATTTGGCAAAATGAGTCTATATTTTTGAGCTCCATAGATAAAACGTAGTGTTGAAGGAGAGAATGGGCTTGAAGGCTTTCAGGCCTGGCATGCCCCCGCATTGTTACAAATTCATCATTTATCAGTACTCTTTCACCATGCGTACACATAAAGAGTGCCTTTACCACGGGGTTATTTCATGGCCCTTTATTGATGGGACTTCATAGCTATAATCCTTTGAATGCAATTGTTTTGTTTTGTTTTTTATTGTTAGATGTAAAAACTAAAGCATTGGTTAGTTGCTGCCAATTGGTTAGTTAGATGTAAAAACTAAAGCATTGGTTAAACTAAACTTAACTGACTCTTGCCTAAAATAACAAAGAAACAAGTCCTGTCTTTCAGGATGATTGGTTTCTGTGCACAACTGATCTCTAATATGTTTACCACTTTGCTGAGTGCCATCGAGGCAACAAAACTTGGGATAGGTTTAGTGTAAGCTCACTGACTTCCACTAGCCCCTCAAACTACACAGACTTTATACCTGTGTATATGTAAGCATATGTCTCTGTATCTATATATTTTAAATTGAGTACTTGTTATGATCTCAATGTCACGTGAAGTACAAATAAAAAACTTCGTATAAATTGTTGCTGCTTATAATTGTATGCCTGTCCCAACTCCCCTGGGCTGTGGACTGGTACTGACTGGTCCATGACCTGTTAGGAACTGGGCCATACAGTGTTATTGCCTGAGGTCTGCTCCTGTCCTATCACTCCCCACCCCCATCAATCCGTGGAAGCATTGTCTTTCATGAAACTGGTCCCCGGTGCCAGAAAGTTTGGAGACTACTGTTATATGCAACCTAGCTAAAAACTGTGGTTGTTATGTAAACACAGCTGCAAGATAAATTCCCTAGCTCCCAAGCCCTTCTGTATACATGAAGCTATCATTGTCCTAAGCAGAGGCAGCATAAAAAACACAATGCTGTCTTAAATGGGTTCATAAATGCGCATTCCTCTCTGAAATATCTTGAGTCATCTTAACTCATTAGCACAACAGATTTAGTCATATACGTTCTGATAAGGATAAAACAACTTTTTTAAAATCGCCGTGAATGTAAAGCTTATACTGTTTTGAATTTTTGAGTCTGTTTTTGGGTATGCTTTCTGTGAGACTCAGACCTGGTGTAAAGTCCAGGGTGGATGGTAGGGTGGCAGGCTGAACTGTTTTGACATTTTTATAGATCACCCTATAGATAAGGACTGTAAATAAGAAAGAAATTCATAGATGTACTGAGTATTTTTATCTTATGAAATGAAAAAAATAGGTCTTATTTTTCTTTCTCTCTACTTTTTTTTGGTAGATGGAGTTAGAAAGTGGTTGCTTCTGAGTTTGAATATTTTGATGGGCAAATACCTATATTTGGGTATATTTGGGAGATGTGAAATCATGAACCTAGGATTACTGGCAATAAAATGAATCCCTCCTTGCCAATGCCATTGATCTTTTCTTGATATTAAAACTGATGCCTGACAACCGCTCTGTTCCCCGCTCTATGTGGCCTTTTGTTATTGATCTTTGTTTGGGTAGCAACAGTAGCATGAGAGGGCTGTTGGTTGTGGTTAACCAGTGTTCCTGCCTGAGTGGTTCTGCCCTTTTAACTGTGTCTTGCTGGAATGACACTTGAAAGGCCGTCATCCTGTGGGAGCCCGGAAAGATCTTACTGGAATCCCACATTTACAAAAGCATATCCTGGGTCTCCAAAGCAGGATGTTCCCAGAACTCCCTACATCAGGGATAGCAAGCAGTCTAAGAATTCTACACCCAAGCATGCGTGTCCGCCCTCCTAAGGTCTGCCTTACCACTCACTCACTAAGCAAGAGAAGCGTTTTCTCTGCTGCTTTCTGCAGGGTTTGCTTAGTGTATTTTCCCCAAGGATGATTGAATTTTGATGTGCGCTGTTCCCAGCCTAACCTCGGCAGCCCTCTTTGGTGCCGGGGAATTGCGCAGTGGCGGTGGCAGCAGCCGCAGTGGGGGGAAGGTCCACACTTGGAGAGGATGTGTGTTTTTATGGGTGACTGAGTCGATTCGTGCGCAGTGTGGTTATTTGTGTTGTTAGGCAGTTTACATAATGAAGTGGTTTACTCAGCATTTCCCCCCTTCCAGTTTTCGGGGCTGCTGAGCATTTTGTACACAAGCAGAGACCATTGTCCCCCCTCTGCTTGCCTCCTTTCCATCCTCGTCCGTTCCCTTTGCTTCCCATAGATTGACTTTTTGTTTTAATAACTAATACATCACTCCATGCCCACCACCAAACACGCAAACACGTTGCAGCAACTTTTGGCAAAGTATTGATTAACATTCATGAAAGAATGCAACTATTTTAACTTAGATGAAGCAATACATTTCTTCTTTCTTTTTTGTTTTTTTTTAAATAATGCTTTCTTGCGAAAGACCATTTGCCATAGAGCCGTGAACTTGGTTTGGTCTGCTTTGCCCATCTCAGACAAAAATGACCAGTTAGAATGTAAATGTGAACTTGAAGGCCCTTGACGTTGGCAAACCAGTGTTTTTCTAGGATGAGTCTGTTCTGCCAGACCCCATAGATGCCTGGCCTCTGTTCCCACTGATAATGTCCCAGCTTGAAAACATGCAGGAAATGTGCAGACTGTTTAGAACTGAAATTGTTACTTCATTTCAATTGTGTCCTCTACTGTAGGAAAGGTGTGTCATTGGGAAGTAACTTAGGGAATAAAGAATATGCATAAGCTCTTCTGTCACCAAGAATCTGGCTGTGAATTTTTCTGACGTCTTTTAAAGAAATTTGATTTTTATACACTACTTTTAGAAAGGTTAATGTGAGAATTACTGGTAGCGATTTTTTAAAACATAATTCTCTGGTGTTTGATTTTTAAGAAGGAATAGGTTTTTTTTTTGCCTTATGGCTTATCTAGTATCTAGTGTAACTTTTTTTTTTCTTTTTTGAGACAGAGCCTCAAGGTATCGCCCTGGGTAGAGTGCCGTGGCATCACAGCTCACACCTGGGCTTAAGCGATTCTCTTGCTTCAGCCTCCCAAGTAGATGGGACTACAGGACCCCGCCACAACGCCCAGCTAGTTTTTGGTTGTAGTTGTCATTGTTTTTTGGCAGGTCCAGGCTGGATTCGAACCCGCTAGCTCTGGTATATGTGGCTGGTGCCTTAGCCACTTGAGCTATAGGCGCCGAGCCTAGCGTAACCTTTCCATTTTTACTGGGGTCACTGAGCCTTAGCGAGTAAAGTCACTTGTTCAAGGCCGTCCAGCTGGTCAGGGGAAGAGGAGCTCTCTAGCCCCGGGCCCCTATCTCATGCTTTCTCCAGCAGCTCCCTAACTAACTTCTTGTTCCCTTTGCTTTCTTCCTTTCATAGTGAGGGTGTTCAAGGAGGAAACACCATGTGCTGTGGAAAAATTCTCTCTTCTGTGCTCTCGGTCAATGATTGTTTATAAACCCTTTTGTTTGCTTGTTTGTTTGTAAGGAATCCTTGGTCATCTGGCTTTCCAAAGCAGTTTTCTGTTTCCATTCTGGTCCTTTTCTTTTTCCGTGGAAGATATTTTTGTTTTCTTTTGGATTTTTGGAGGGGCGAGGCAATTTTTGCTTACATTTTAATCATTCGTTATGGTTGACATAAGCTTTGTAACTGTCAGAATAACTAGGCTTGAGCGCTTCTGTATTGCCATAGTAGACACACACACAAGACACATACAATTTTTGATTCCCAAATGTTTACAATTGCCATGGAACTCTTATTTCTAGTAAAAGATACTGCTATGGAAATCTGCAGCATTTCCTGCTGTGCGTGCTTGGGCCCAGAGACCCCAGTTACCATGGAAACTAATATCCAGCCACCAGGGTGGTGTGTCCCTTTATGCATCTGAGCGCATTTCACAGTTCCACACAATGCTGCTGCTTCCTCCCTTTGAAATAAGAAAATGGGAAAAAGCTGATGGATTACAAATAAAATGAAAAAATACTGTTTCTGCTAAAGCAGAAAGAGACCTTTAATATATACCCTCTTAATGTGATTGTTAGAAGTAGGGCAGGACACAGCTTCATGAAGATGGCCAGAGGTATCTGATAAAATTACAAAAGAACTGTGGAGGAGACAGTGAACATTCTTCTTTGCGGGCTGCTAATCCACAGGCTTCTATCTCAGAGTGACGGGCGTGCAAGGCCGCCAAGGGCCTTCACCTGCTGACTCTGTGGGGTCCATTCGGTTTGCCAGAAGGGCTCAATGGCAGACAAAAGACCTTAGGGCTCTGCGTGTGCCGGCTATCCTGCATTTTCTGACCCCCCTCTCTCAGAGGCTAGCGTGCCTGGGTTTCAGCCCTTAGGTTGCCACTTAAGCACGTGATTGCCATCTGTGCTTGTTTAAAGGCAGATGCTTGTTAGGAGAGCAATACTTCATTGGATAATATGATTTAAGCCCAAGTGCAGGAACTGGGTGGAAGCGTGAGTCACGTAAACGTGCCACCGACCTCCCCCAGTAGTCACTGGCTACAGGTGAACGTACATTATATCTGCAGGGAGATGACAGTGATCTTGACCCACTGCAGGTGCACAGCCTCCTGGTTCATGAGACTGACGGATTGTAAAATTGCTTCCACCCCGTTTAGATGGGTGTCTATTGCTCTGGTGTTTGTTTTTCCAAGTGCATTCGTGTAAAGCGGATGCTGGAAGCACGTGCTGTGTGTGGACCTCGGGCCCGTCTTGGCCTTCAGCATTTACTGAGATCCTCTGCCTGCCCTCAGCTCACCCCTCAGCTGCTTTATCTTAGGCTGAGAAAGGTGGTAGGAACCCCGCGTTGCAAATGAGGACACTGGCTTTTCTTGACTAGAGTGTCACACTAGTAAAGCTTCAAAGTGTCACACAGCTTTGGAGCACCAGAGCCTGGAGCGTGTATTCGGTCTGTGTGAGGCTTCAATCCCACATTTTACCTTCTCAGGGATCAGTTGTTTAGAGCTACCCCAGGGCTTAGGCTGGGGTTCACCAATCTGGGCGCTGTTGATGAGGGGGGCTGGATGATTCTTCCTGGTGAGGGGACCGTGCTGTGCACAGTGGGGTGCTTATTGGTATCCCTGTCTTCTGCCCCTCCCAGTTAGGAAAACCAAAATATGTCTCTAGACCAGCAGTTCTCAACCTGTGGGTCGAGACCCACAGGAACTGTATTAAAGGGCTGCGGCATCAGGAAGGTTGAGAACCACTGCTCGAGACATTGCCAGATGCCCCTGGAACGACAGATGAGCCCTGGTCGAGAACCACCCAGCTAGACCCTGTAGGTGGTGTTTTTATGGGGTAATTTCATGGAACTGTGGATATGCCTTTTTGAAGCAGTTGTGAACAGCTTGGTTCATTTAAGCTTCTAGCTGTTAAATTATTCATAACTAAGTTATGATTTTAGAAATTGGACAGTCCATGCCTTGTTTCATCTGAGAAGGCACTACTCTGCCAAGTTGTATGTATAAAACTCTGTGAAAAATCCACATTTTCCTAAAAAAAGACTGCTTCCTTTTTACCAGAAGGTCATTTCCCAGTGTGAAAATATGCAGTTTTTTTCCCTCAAAAGATGAAGTCGAGTAAGAACAGGGAGGGTGTGAGCAGAGTGCGCGAATTCTCACACCCGCTGAGCTGCCTGGGTATGAGGACAGGCCTGATCACAGCTGTGCGGTCTTGGGTGGGTCTGGACAACCGGGAACACCTCAGCTTTGTTGTCTGTGACGGTCAGGCCTTCCACACCTGCTTGTCAGGGTGCCTGGGGAGGTTAAACGAGGTCATGGTTATGGGAGTGTTTTATAAATTGTAAAGCTGAGGCAGCTGTGACAGAGGTCACGGTCCACTGTGCACCTCCCACCTGCTGGCACCTCGGCCTCGGCGGTCACTGGGGTTCTTTCTGCCTTTGCCTCGAGTGGCTTGTTTCCCACCACCTGTCTCCAACTTCCTGTTTTTTTCCTGCCCTGAAAGACTTCTTTTGACATTAAAAAAAAACACTTCTGTATGATTCTGTAGGCTTTTTAATTATTAGTTTATTTTGTTTATAATTATTATAATTATGATCCATAATGATAGTTATTATTAGTGTAATATGTGGTTTATGATTAGATTGGAGGGATTAGCAGTGACTGGAAGGGATTTTGAGTGTTTGGTTGTCTCTCCCGCCATGTGGCCAGGTGTGTGGAATCCGTCACCTTCCCCTGCCCTCTCTCACAGTCTCTGACTTGCCCTCCAAATTCATCTTGGGCAGTCACCTCTTTACGAACGGTGTCCTCCTCCTGGTCCTTGGGAGGATCTGGGCTTCTGTCATGTCACTGTACTAGATGTCACCAGGGCCCTTACCCACCTGTGAGCTTCCTCAAGGTGAGGGACTCATTTATTTACTAACGAATATTGAATACTTCCTTGTGACTCTCTTGGTTTTTCTTTTCTTTTTGTCCTAATCAAGGCGAAATTCATACAACAGAAGATTAACCATTTTAAAGTAAACAAACAATTCAGGGGGCATTTAGGACATTCCCCATGTTGTATCACACCATTCCTATCTACGTAGTTCTAAAACATTTTCATTCCTGCAAAAGAAAACTTTGTACCCAGGATGATGAAAAAGCTCTGGAGGCAGAGAGGGGTGATGGTTACACAAGGTGAACGTACTTAGTGCTACTGAATTCTCCACTTAAAAATGGTTGACATGGAGCTGAGCGTGCTGACACGTGCCTGTAGTCCCAACCATCTGGGAGGATCAGTTAAATTTAGGAGCTTGAGGCTAGCCTGGGCAATATAGCAAGACCCCTGCCTCTAAAAAAAAAACAAAAAACACTTAAAATGATAAATGTTATATATTTACCCGAAACTCATACCCATTATACAGTTATTCCTTGTTCCACTGCTTCCAGCCTCTGGTGCAGTTTTTTGTGTTATTCAACAGAGTAGGGGCCAAATAAAGCTTTGTGGAGTGAATGAAATGAGTTTTTACTATAATACTGAATTGTCCTTGTTTATCTGTCTAATGGCTATGAAACAGGGAAAGTTATCTGCAGGGAAATTTCTTGGAAATGTTTCACTAGTGTTTGTTTAAGGGATTTTATGATTATCAATATCTCCATGGGAATGCCTATTAAACAAAAGCTACCCACCTCTTTATTATCCTTAGTTGACGTTTGGGGCCGATATTGGTGGTCCCAGTCCTGGTTCTGTACCTGGCGTCACCGGTCTGGCACACTCAGCAGGAACAAAGTGTTATTGAATTTTTCAAACAAGTGTAGTGATGGTTAGATGTATACCTTTTCTCAGGATGTTGACGTTTTTGATTACTGTTCTCTATTATGAGGAGAGAAAGAAAATCTACCCATCCTTTCAGAAATTGATGTTTAATGTGACTTCTTCCCTGAAACATGGCTGCCTTGTTGTTAATCCTTTTCTTTATGCTCACAGCTCACAAAATCATGTTCTTTTCTCTTGCTGTATAATTTATAAAATTGTATTGCAGTTGGCCCGGATAGAATTTACTTTAGCATAGTTGAGCCTTTAGATTTTTCTTCTGGCGTGGACAAAAGCATCATTAATTATGAATATGAATTCCTTTTGCAAAATGACAAGATTGAACATTTCCTCATGCCAGTAACCCAGCTGTCTCATTCTGATGCTCAACAAAGACTTTTTAGAGATTGTTTTTAATGGCTGTGGTATCAGATACTAAAAAATAAGAAGCTAAAGGAATGCAAAGTAGTTCACAGTTCATTTGTCTAGAAGAAAAGTAACGAAAGCTTTTTGCTGTACTGTGGCTATTTCTACTCTTCTGATGCATCTGCGGTCTCCAGGTTTTGGCGATGACTGCAGGCTGAGTGGTGGCACTCTGCCCTTGTCACACACAGAATTCCATTTGTTCAGGGGATAACTGTTTGAGAATACTAGGGCCTAGGCCACCCTGTCTCTCCCTCTGGGTTTGGCGATAGAAATGGGTGTGATGTCAGAGCCCTCACGGTATGTCATTACAGGGTCACGATGGCCTCGTGACTGTCCATGTAGTAGCTTCTGCCGTGGCCCCTGGAGGAGGATGCACTGGGCTCTGATTCCAGAACCTTGAGGCTTTTAACTGCCATGTTATATGACCTTGATCCCATTTCAGATAGTCTCTGATGTTCCCTCTTGCCCTGTATCCTGAGGGATTTGCTGCTAGAGAAGTTGACCCAGATATGGCAGTTGGTTGCTTCACGTTGGAAAGGCTGTGTCGCTCCCCTGTCAGCCTGGACAGTTCCCCGCAGTGCCCTGCCTCTGGCCTCCAGCTGGGGTTTTCTAGCCTGGAGATGGACCTGTATTGGTGCATTCCTTTCTGGGTGTCAGAGAAGCTACACTTGGTTGTAAATTCCCCACTGAGGTCAGAGCCCAAGACCCTGAGAGGGAGGGGCAGAGAGAGTGAGCATGCGCATAGCTCTTTGTATAAAGCTAGTATTTGATAATATGCCACGGGCTGATGGAAGACTGTGTTTCTGTTCACAATTCCTTGAATGAGGGTTTTGGGATCACCATTTCCCTTCTATTTTTTAATTTAATATTTTTGAATTGTGGGTCACTTTTTAACCCAATGTATTTGTATATTTTTTGTTTGGTTCAAAGAAGTGCTGTCATATTAAACACCAGGCTTAATCACATGGGAATAAAATAGCGTTGTAATGTACCAACGCTTCACTACTTTAGAAAACATCAGGAGAGGAACCAAGAGGGCCTGAAAAGGAGGGGGAGGGGAAGGGCCAGGACGACCACTTGTCAGTGTAAAAACCAGTGAACCAAAGAAACAAAAGGAAGACAAAATGGTTATCCCTGTTTCAGAGTTCATCCATTTTTTGTTTTCTTCGAGAATGTGGTTAGGGGCGTTATTTGGCTCCAGAAAACTCCTTGTTTTCTTTGATCATGTTTGACATACATGGGGCTGGAGATGCCATTTCACATCATTGTATGTAGTCACGTGCGTGATTTTTGGAGTGCCACGGGGAAGATGTCTACACTGGGCCATTTCTCCTCCCCACTTTGTCCCTTTCTTCGAAGTGGGAGCTGTTGGTTCGTTTGCCTGCCTGAACTGGGCTTGCAAGTAGCTATTGGGCCACCCAGCGGCCTGGCCTCCCCTCTGTCTCACGGAGGCCGGACTGGCCGCTCCACCCTCCTGTCACTTTGCTCTCACACTGCAGGGATAGAGGCTGCGGCCTGAGCCCTCCTGCCCTCCAGGGTCCTCACTCCTGTCTCCTCACACCTGTCGCCTTGCCCTTTGCAGGATTATTTGCTCTGATTAAAGAGGAAGCATTGAAGAGTCACCGTGTTAGTTCCGGTCCGGCTGTTTTGCCGCTGGTGGTTATGTCACCTCCAGAGAGCTGCTTTTCAGCCAATGAGGTGAACTGCCAGCGGAGGAGGCAGCCAAAGATGGCGGTGAGCACACGCTGATCAACAGTGTTCCCACCCTGCTCTGACGCCACCTAAAAATGACCACAAAAATCATCTTAATGTAAAGTGGAAGAGAAGGCAAATTATTCTGGTGCAAATGCTATTATGTTGTTAGAGTTAAGAAATTGTGTGATGTACTGCTGCTTAAGAACCTTCGATCCGGGTTGAATCCCAGCTTGTAATTTTTTGCAATGTGACCTTTGGCAAGTTGCTTTGCCCTCTGCCTTATCTGAGTCTTCTCATCTGCACATTGGATGCGGTAACAGCACCTGTGTAGATTGTGGGGCAGGGTCTTTGCGAAGATACATGAAGAGCCTAGTTCAGGGCCTGGTCCACCCTAGCCTTTAAATGTTAGCTAGTATGAATGAGAAAAGCTGTTAGCTATCAGTGCACACAGATGTGCCATGCACTGTGCTGTGTGCTTGCTCTAGACCATCGCCACTAATCTTTAAAGAAGCAGGTCTGAGAGTGTTGATTTAAACTAAACAGTGGCTATGTTATTTCTTATCGTTGAAATGTATTCAGGATGGATGTATTTTCCATGTGGATATTTTAAAAGACAATGAAATGACAACTAGGAGTGGCATAAATGCAGTTCCTTTCACCCCTGAAGCAGCTCCTTTGGCATACACCACACGCAGGCGTCCTGGTGACGGTGTCTCTTTCTGCTGCTGCGCCCCTGAGTAGATTTGTTACTTGAGTTCATCATTTGCTTTTGTTTTTTGGTTTGAAATGTCACAGCTTTGCTGTGGTTGTTTTGGATGCAATAGACGCACTCAGTGGTCCCTCTTTTCACTTAGGGGAAGCCTGACTCCATAATCCTCCTTTTTGTCTCTGACACTAGGATGTTGGGATCTCAGGGGAAACCTTTCTACTCCAGCAGTGCCACTTAATCTGCAGGTGGCCTTGAATAGATTATTAACTTGCTCAAATGTGATTAAGGAGCTCCCCTCCTGTGGCCTGAAGAAAACACCACTGTGGCCAAGAGGGTCTTTGTGGCCTTGCTTAGCTCTCCAGGGTCTTTGTGGCCTTGCTTAGCCACAAAGCAAGCCCTAAGAGGAGAGACTGGGGCAACAGGAATGCAGAGCACCAAAGGCCTAAGGCAGTTGGTGGCTGTTAGAGCTCCTGGAAGCTTTACCTGTTTTGCCTGCAGGGAGTGGCCTCCATTCATACCCGCAACAATACACCCTGGCAACAATGAAAGTTTTCTGACGCATATAATGGGTTGTTGAGATTCTGTGTTAAGAATTGATTGGTGGCTCAGCGCCTGTGGCTCAGTGGCTAGGGCGCCAGCCATATACACCGGAGCTGGCGGGTTCGAATCCAGCCAGGTCTGCCAAGCCACAATGACAACTACAACCAAAAAATCGCTGGGTCTTGTGGTGGGTGCCTGTAGTGCCAACTACTTAGGAGGCTGAGGCAAGAGAATTGCTTAAACCCAAGGGTTGGAGGTTGCTGTGAGCTGTGATGCCACAGCACTCTACCAAGGCTGACATAGTGCGACTCGGTCTCAAAAAAAAAAAAAAAAAAAAGAATTCATTGGGCTGTAGTTATCTCCAGTACAATGTAGGGGTATAAGGCACACTTCCTGGATGAAGAACTCAACTACACCTCAGACGTTAGACTTTACCTTACAAACACAAATAATGTAACCTAATTGTATGTACCCTCATACTAACTTGAAATTAAAAAAAAAAAAGAATTCATTATTGGTCAGGGCCTGGGTATTCTTTCAAATAGATGAATATGATAGAAGTATTTATATTATGATACTATGTTATTCATGTAATGTGCTATTAATACTGTGGAAGTGTTTTGGATTCTGGAAGCTGAGTCTCTTAGTTGCGGCATGTAGATAACCTGTTTCTTCCTGAAATCCTCCCCACCTGTACCGTGGGGTGAGTTCTCTCCTGCGGCTCAGCTGCCAAGGGCTTCCCTCTGGACCACTTTGGGCAAAGAACAGAAAGGAGCAGCAGCTGGCTGGCAGTGGCCCTTGGAGCTGTGACTTCTGGAGGGGGACAAGGACACTGTTCAGGTGAGGAGGAGCCCTGTGTTCAGGCATGGTGGCCTGATCCAGTGATAAAGAAGTTGCCATTTACACAATCTCATCGTAGGTGACCATTCTGCCTTTCACATGTTATGTATAGAAAACGGAAACTCGGACATGAGTCTTAGTTTCTCCTGAGTGTTTCCAAGGGCTTAATATGTACACAAGGATCAAGAGACCCTGACTTCCAGTTTCGCTCACCATTACACAGGGTGGCCATAAAGTTCATGTGCAATGTAACAGAGTGTGCAATTTAAAATTGCTCATGAATCTTATGGGCACCCTGCATTAAAAGAATTCTGAAGGTTCATAAAGACAAAATGTAAAGAATTTCTTGGCAGTTGTTAGAGTTTCATCGCAAACTAGTGGGTACATGAGAATCACTCCCTTTTTGAGGGTGCCTACTGGGTTTTATTCCTGGTATTGTATGAACTATCTCCCATTGAAGAATTAGGCAGCTTCCCAGCTGTTTCTCCTAGACCTTGTTGCAAATGTGTGGGAAATTTTGAGATTTCCATAAACTGTAAGTCTTCTGTTGGCATTTTTTGAGTTAATTTGGAGCCTGGGTAGGGAGGATTATGAGTTGAGTGATGTTGCATTGTGAGTTTCTGTACTACATAAAAGTTTCCCCTCTGACCAAATGCAGTGGGTTCCTTGGTTTAGTCAGCGTACTTTCAGAAGTTACCACTGCGGTGTGCATTTATCCTCAGATTCTACATGTGTCCAGTGAGGATGGTCATACCTATCTGTTAGAGCATTTGCAAGGATTAAATAAAACCTTTTGTTAAACAAAAAGAACAAACCTGAGCTGAGATGCAGGCACTAGGCTTCACTTGCTTTCCAGCTAGAGGACTTGCCCTCACAAACCAATCTTGCCCCACCTGGGATTCAGACCTTGCCTAGGCTGAAGCATAAATTACCACATGCCATGGACCAAAGAACTTCTTAGAAATAGCATCCATCGGGAGAGTTCAATATCAAGGGTCTCCTGAATTCATGCTCCAAAACAGAAGTCGCAAAAATGTGGTGGATATCATGCATTGAGCTGGGTCTGCCACCCCTAGATTTATAGGTTGAAGCAGAAATTAGGAATAGGGAAAATCAAGAGGTATAGGTGTTTTATAGAGTGTTAGGAATGTGTGTTTTCTAGTGAAGTAAAGCCAAGGAGTTGGTCTGCAGCATCCATGATGATGGAGATGGGGTGGGCTTTGTTCATCTTTGCACTTCTGCACCCCAGTACATTGTAGAGGCTCATTAAAACCTTGGTTGAAGGAGAGGGTGAATTAGTGCGTACCAAGCCCCTGCCTGCACTGAAGTGTTGGGGTTATTCAAGAAAGATGTTTTCATGTCTGTTAGAGGATCTGGAGAGGTTAATTAGTTTTCTCCAGGTCACAGGAGAAAGGGTAGAACCAGGACTTTAAAGTCTGTGACACTGTGCTAACTTCCTTGCCATAAATATGTACATTGCCTGCTAGCTAAAATCACCTCTAAAATGCATTCAGTGGATCAAAGGGGAATCCGCTAAGATCATGGTTTTGGAAGGATCAGCCTCAATTTGTCCCTTCTATTACTGATATTGAAAGTTCTCTGGGATCAAAATGGTTAGAAGAAAAGATATATTTTGGTATTCTTAATATCTGACAGTGTGACCAATACTGAGCACACAAGAGGTGTTTCGTGAGTACCTACTGATCTGATTCAGAAAATAGGAATAATGATTATTTTTTTTTCCTGAAAAGAAGGGAATGAAACATTGAACTTTTAAGCATTAAGCAGGCACTTTTTTTTTTTTTTTTTTTTGAGACAGAGTTTCACTGTGTCGCCCTCAGTAGAGTGCTGTGGCATCACAGCTCACAGCAACCTCCAACTCTGGGGCTTAAACGATTATCTTGCCTCAGCCTACTGAGCAGCTGGCATTATAGGTGCTCGCCACAACACCTGGCTATTTTTTGTTGCATTTGTCATTGTTGTTCAGCAGGCCCAGGCCAGGATTTGAACCCACCAGCCTCAGTGTATGTGGCTGGCACCGTAATCACTGTGCCATGGGCGCTAAGCCTAAGCAGGCACATTTTAAAATTAGTGGTCCTCTACTAAGAGGTGATTAGAGGAGTCTTTAAACTGTCTTGGGATTCATGTTACAGAGATAGGTGTTTTCTTTCTGAAATGTGCTTTGTAATGTCCTTGTCTGGTTCTTCCCTGGCTTACGCAAACCTCTAATCCTCCCTCCTCCCTAAATAAAGAAACAAATCAGACACAACAGATCCTAAAAGGTTAGCATCAATAATTTAAAGCAAGGATAGAGAAACTGCCACCTGTGTGCCAAATCCAGCCTACTGCTGCCCCTAGAGCTGAGATTGGCTTTAAACAGAGTTGGAAAAAAACCTAGATGAAAACAGTAATATTTTGTGACATGTAAAAATTATGTGAAATTCAAATTTAAGAGTACATTCATAAAGTTTTATTGCAACACACCATCCCACCCGTTTAGAGTTTTGTCTGTGGTTATTTTTGTGCTACCGTGGCATAGTTGAGTAGTCACAACAGAGACTGAATGGCCCGAAGAGCCTAAAATATTTACTGAATGACTTTTTCTGGAAACGTTTTTCTGACTTTGATTTAAAGCAAAGTACTTAGGAGGAAGGGGTGGGGGTGGAGGCAGAGGTGGAAAATATGTTTTCCTTTACTTTTCCCCTGCCTTTGGTAAAATTTAAATGTTCAAAATAAATCTGTCTTTTAAAAGTTCTCTTCGCCTCCTGGTTTGTGTATTCCTAAATTGAGAGTCTTAATTGGGGAAAGACAAAAAGAAGAAAATTAACCACTGGTGATAGTGGAGACCAGGAGAAGTAAGGTGCTGATGCCAGCAGGAGAATTCTTGGGCTCATCATTCCCTTTTCATCTCTATCCTATCCTAGGACCTTTAAAATTCCAAATAGTCCATTTGTTTTTTCCTTCGCATCACATGGGGAGCACAGTATGAGAATGTTCATCTGACTGACTTTATTATGTGTACGGTGATGAGCACTAGACGTGACACGATGCCTCGTGCCAAGTTCTTTTAATCAGCGTGTTTTGTGTCTGTGGTTGGCTGGTTCACAGGACTGGGTCTGGCAGGCCTGGTTCCTAAGGTGAGACCGCATTTTGCCTCTTCCCTGAGCCTGCTGTGATTGGGTTCACTTTGTACTGAGTCTGAAGGCCAAAACATTAGATTAAAAAAGAATTCGGAGGAACTAAGAATTTTTTTTTTTTTGATACTTTAAGACTTTTCTTTTTGATTCTTTATTAAATCATAACTGTGTACATTAATGCATTTATGGGCAGGGTGCTGATTTGACATACAATGTAGAATGCTTACATCTCACTGATTAACATAACCGTCTGCAGCGATACATTTCTATACTATTAAGAATAGAGTATGAATGTTTTTGCCACAACAAATAAGTAAGCTAGGACACTTTAAGACTCTTAACGCCTAGAGAAGTTGGGTCTCTTTGTGTGATGGGGAAGCCAGTGACAGGGTTCATGACAACAGACACTATTAGCCTCTCCACTGCCCGGGTTCAGATTGAAGCACGCCCTGTTTGCCCAGACCTATAGAGGGAGGCCTGCCAGGCTGCTGCTCATTTACATTCACCCGTGTGAGGTTTTGAGCTAAAAAGTCTTTAGATCAGTGTTTCTCAATTTTTTTTTAATCTCACGGCACATTGAACTTACAGTTAAAATTCCACAGCACACTTAAATTATGTTGATCCAAAAAAAAGAACGTACTTACTGTGCTTTGAACTTCTTTGTAAAATAATTTAATTAATGATCTTTAAAAGTTTTTCCGGCTCAGATCTTCACGGAGCTCACCAGTTAAAAATCACTGCTCAATACCGCTGATCTTACTTGCAATCTAGATTCTGAATTCGATTTCAGACATCTCAGCCAAGATCCTATAATTCCTTTACTAGGTATATACCCAGAAGACCAAAAATCACATTATAACAAAGACATCTGTACCAGAATGTTCATTGCAGCCCAATTCATAATTGCTAAGTCATGGAAGAAACCCAAGTGCCCATCGATCCAC